>OX457046.1:45162083-45164583 GCA_949752735.1 Lumbricus terrestris | reverse complement strand
GCAGCCTTTAACACAGAGAACACAATTAAGTAATACAACAAAATCATCCATTTCAATTCATTTTTAATTAGTTTATTTATCCTATTAAAAAATAAACAGACAATATTACAATCACAGTAAGTACATACAATGGTCAATTAAGCATGACAATAATTATTTCTGCTAGATTTACACGGTTTAACGTAAAAAAATAAAAGTGCTCTTCTCTCACAAAAGGAAACAATGTTCAATCAGCATTTAGATCTGTTCGAAAGAGAAGACGAAGAACTTGTAACAAGATACATTTAGACGTTATACAAATATACAGCTCTATAGTTAAACAATAACACAATAGAATAATGTTTTGAAATGCTCCAGAAAAGATATGTAATTCGTCCCAGATCACGCACGCCTATAGTTATCCTAAAAAACCTTAATTTATTGGCTTTGACAGTGCTCAATGAGGCAATATCATCATCCAAATCATTCCACAACATCAGCGGCTTTTTCTTCACAGGATCTTCTGCTTAATTTTCTAGCGGTTTCTGCTTGCCTTCCGCAAAGAACCTCTCCAAATGCATGCACCTCCTACATCTCAGTGATCAGGGGCGGATCCAGGGGGGGGGCCAATCCGGCCATGCCCCCCCCCCCCCATTTAAAAAATGCATGGAACGTGGCCCCCCATTTGGTTTCAAAAACATGTAGTGGGAGAGAAAAACAGGACATCTGGCCCCCTATTAGAAAATCGCACGGGACGTGGCCCCCCCGTTCGGAAATGGCATCTCCTTTACCCGGAAAATTGGTTTATGACTAAAAAAAAAAAAAAAAAAGGTCATCAACTTTTTTTGGCGGATAAGTTGGTATCTTTTTCCCGGAAAATTTGGTCGATGACTAAAAAAATTTTCTACTGTCTCACAATACCAAAAATTTTGGCCCCCCCTTCGAAAATTCCTGTATCCGCCCTTGTCAGTGATTAGCTTATAATTATTATACTTCAAGTCTTTCCTGCATGCTATTATACTCGTTCACTGTTTTCGGTCATTTGAATGCTGGGCTTTCAACTGCGGGGCTGTGGGTACAAATCCTCTGCAAGACATGAATCTGTGTCGAGATAATTACCGGCTCCACCGTATACGCTATTCGACGTCTCAGCTCTAATGCACAGTGAGAAGCTAATGTAGCCTACACGTAGCAATGGAGAGGAATGTTCCCATGCAGATGCATTTTGTCGAGGCTCAGACACCGAAAGCGCTCACACTTCATATAATTACCCAAGCACAGGGCTGTTTTTAAGAAATTTTTAGAACTGCACATCCTCTTCTCTCTTTTCTCATCCTCCATGGTAAATTACTCCCAATCTGAGGAAAATTACCTATTTTTTACTAGTCTGAACTGCACGGAACGTGACGGAAGTGCTTCTGCAACTGCACGAATCCATTTAGAACCGCACATTTTGTGTAGAACTGCACGTTAAAAAAGCCCTTCCCAAGCAGGGCCGGATTAAAGCATGTTCAACATGCTCGGCCGAACAGGGGTCCACATTTTAGGGACCCCACACATGCGGAAATTTTTTTATGGAAACATTGGTAGGCCTATATATTGTGTGGAAATTTCGCCCAAACGAATAAAAAAAAGAGTCCCTCAGCTATTGTGCACGGAAAAATCTGTATATTCTAAAGAAATTTTCATCAGAAAATTAAAAAAGCTCATCAGATTTTTCGACCGAAGATTGTTAAAAAAATTCCGAACAGGGCCCACACATTTCTTAATCCGGCCCTGAGCCCAAGACAGTTACCGTTCTTTTCTTTGCTTATCTGCTACAACGAAAACCTTGAGTATGGCAATGAACTTTAATTAGCGCACAGCAATGAACTCGGAACCCTGCATGAATTTAGAGCGTTTCCGAGTTACCCATCCACCTCTGACTAAGAAATTGCCGAAGTTGTCACAAATTCTGAGTAGGCTAAATCTGCGCATTTTGCACTGATTTTCACCGGAAAACCAAAATGGAATCGCTTAAAATTTATTAGAACCCTGAATGGAACCCATGAAATGGAACTCCTGAAATGAATCCCCTAAATATAGCTACTGAACTAGAACCTTGAAATAAAACCCCAATTTAGAACCCCCAAATGGAACCCAAAATGTAACCCATGCAATGGAACCCCCATAAATGGAAATCTCGAGATGTTCTCGGACCAAAATTATATGCTCCCGTTCTAAAACGCTGGTGGACGGTAGCCACAGACCCTCTGCATGCCGCACAGCACCCTCTTGAATCCCTGTCTAAAAGCAGAATTGTAGAAAGCGTAGAGGAACGGGTTGATCGTCGAGTTCACATAACCAAGCCACAGAAAGGACAGGTCCAGATGGGCGCTGACGACCTCGCTGCTCTCCAGAAACGGTTTGACGGTGAAGAGGACGAAGTAGGGCACCCAGCAGATGACGAACGCCAGCACCACGGACGCCAACGTCACCGTCGCCTTCCGATCGCTCACCAACCTCTGCTGCCGTCTACCGA
>OX457046.1:45117083-45157083 GCA_949752735.1 Lumbricus terrestris | reverse complement strand
TGATTATTATTACCACAATTTATTGTCAAATAAACAAATTTATTAATAAATGCGTCTACTTATTGTGAATGTACAATTGTCAGTCTTTTTATGGGAACAATAAACAAATTGGACGGATGGGACGCGGTGGTGTAGTGGTAAGTTCAGCGCCTTGTGACCGAATGGTCGCAGGTTCGAATCTACCTCAAGACACTGCGTAATGTGCGTATACCGACCTTCCACACGCTCCTGGCCCATAATTGCCTGTGAGGAAGGCAACCCATCTCATATCTCATTCCCAGGGACATAAAGTCAATGAACACGCCTTCGGGAAAGAGAACTCATCATCATTAATCAAATTGAATTGAATTGAATTGAAAGGTTACTTGGTCCTTGCACACTCCAGCATTTAAATTTCTTATTCGGTCGCCTATAGCGTCCGAGAATAAGTTGATTAGGAACCCGAGCAATGAACAGCTTCACATCTCTCAACGTCTATTCCGCAAACGAGTGAAGACCTTCTGTTCCATTGTCTATTCATTGCGTCTTCATCGCCACACATACATGTAGCAGTGTAGGTCTATCAGCAGATTTCTTTAATGGGCGCTATATAAAAATGTCTGAAAAGGAATAAATGAATGACGCACCATCAGGGCCGGATCAAGGCATGCTAAACATGCTCGGCGGAACAGAGCCCCCACACTTTAGGGGCCCACACATACCCAACAAATTTCAGGAAAATTTGATATTTTGAGCAAATTTCGACAAAACGACTAAAAATGGTCGTCAGCTATTTTGGCAGGGAAAATCTGTATATTCTATAGAAATTTCGACCAAACGACTAAAAAAAGGTCATCAGATTTTTCAGCGACCGAAGATCCCAAGAAATTTTCCGAACAGGCCCCACATTTCTTAATCCGACCCTGCGCACCATTGAACAGTTTGGCCACAGTCGTAGGCGATACGAGTAACACTACATTGCCGGCGGTTTGTGCCTTTAGAATTGGTGTTCACAGTCATGATTTATGTGCTGAAAATAGTTTTACGTCGTGACAACAGTGGTAGCCTATATATTTTGGCTTGAAGCAATTAGAAGCCGTATGACCGTTGTTTTGTAGATATCGTGTTTCTCGGTCATAGATGTTAAAAATTACAATACCGGATAAAAATGCGACAAAAGCAGAATGATCATTGCTATCATACAGTGTAGAAGCATTATTTGCAGTTTATAACGTCACTGGGTGGTAACAAAGACCATTAGCGACGCCCTCCTCCTTTACCCAGGCTTGGGTCATTAACTGAACCTTCTAGCACTGTTTAGCTTGGCAGCGTACGCACGTCTTTCCACAGGAAATCTGTTTGTCTGTCTGTCTGCCTGCCTGTCTGTCTGTTTGTGTGTCTGTTCACCTGTTTGCGTCGTTCCTGTCCGTTTGTCCCGTCTGTGCCACTGATTAGATTGGTCCGCTAAGGTACGCCTCTCACAATACCTTCTCGATATAGACTATAGCTCTGTCTCACTCTCTGTCTCGCTCTCTGTCTGTCTGTCTGTCTGTCTGTCTGTCTGTCCGTCTGTCACTCTCCTGTCATCAGAGGAGGAAGAAGAAGAACACGGGTGGCAGCCATTTTGTCCACTTCTCGGACTCTAAAACCAATTCTTCCGTCGAAACCTCATTTCAGTTTTAGATCTATTGGGTTACACGATCAACTCAGTCACGTGTGTACGGGACAACACAATAAGGCAACACTTTGCATAAGTAATATATAATGAACAGGTGCTTATATATATAATTATATATACGCACTTTGAACAATATATATTAGTAGATCTCAAGATATTGTATACATATATAGTATACATGTATATAATATATAAACGCTATATGTTATACCCATTTATTATTATAATTGCAGAGTATAGACTACTGTGCGTTTGCTGGTTGTCTAACATAGAATATTCTTACTTATTTGTTTACTTACTTACTAACTTACTTACTTACTTATCAACTTATTTACCTGCTTGCTTTCATACTTATTTACTTGCTTATTCATTTACTTACTTACCTACCTACGTACCTACCTACCTATGTACCTACGTACCTACCTACGTACCTACCTACCTACCTACCTACATACCTACCTACCTACCTACCTACCTACCTACCGACCTACCGACCTACCTACCTACCTACCTACCTACCTACCTACCTACCTACCTACCTACCTACCTACCTACCTACCTACCTACCTACCTACTTATATTATCATGTAAAGCATTAAACGAAGTTCCAACTCGAAACACTAGGCCTAATGGAAGTCTATAAAGCTTGCTCTCAAGAAAACCCATCTTGAAAACCCCGCCACTGGTTGCACTCTACTCTGACTCTGGATAAAGGACGCTAATGGTCTTTGATATCACACAGCGTCATTAAAATGAAACAATTCTGTGTCCGGACGAAAAGTGCAGACCCTAAAAAAGTGATATAATTCGGTCAAGACTTTAGGACTTGTCTGAAATTCTAAACGGAGAACAGTGGCCATAATTATTATTACTACCAACTCCCAACGTCGAAAAGAAATATTCGTGAGTTTGCCAAATTTATGAGCAAACTCAGAATATTTTCTGTTTCTGCGTTAGGAATTGATGGTAATGCGGACACTGCTGTTGCGTTTAAAATTTCTGACACATCCTAAAAATGTTGACCGAATTATGTCACTTTTGGTAGGGTCTACTTTTCATACACACAGTATACTACAACTACCACCTAACGGTTGTGCTGCGTCACCACAATCATGTTTGAATGTTTGTTTGCGCACTTGTTATAGCGCCCCTTCAAGCTCTGCTCATAGGCACTCCCGACTACAGAGCGGACACTGAATCGGAGTTTCACGCCGAAGAGCTGAGCAGTTGTGAGTGAAGGACATGCCCAAGGTCCCTACGCGGCGACTTGAGGTTACTTTTGCTTTACCCTTGACTTGCTTTATTAACTGCCGAAAATTCTTTGGAATTTTTTTAAATATAGGGCCTATTCTTTGCGTTTTATCTTTTCGAAAACAACTCCCTTGACCCGATGCGTTCGGCTGAAATAATTACTGCTTTGCTGGCGGCGCCACCGTGTTTGGATTTCATACACCTTTGAAAGAAGTATACTGTCGCCTGTTTCACCCAGAGGAGGTCTATTACTCATGACTCGGTGTTAAATACTTGGCTCCCATTATTCGATGTGTATTGTGTATTGTATGTCAAAGTAAAGGAGAGAATCATGGTCGAGGATAATGATTTCTGACGACGTCAAAGTCTTTTTCGTCCTCTTCCTCTTCCTCTTCCTCTTCCTCTTCCTCTTCCTCTTCTTCTTCTTCTTCTTCTTCTTCTTCGTCTTCTTCTTCGTCTTCTTCTTCGTCTTCTTCTTCGTCTTCTTCTTCGTCTTCTTCTTCGTCTTCTTCTTCGTCTTCTTCTTCGTCTTCTTCTTCTTCCTCGTCGTCGTCGTCGTCGTCGTCGTCGTCGTCGTCTTCTTCTCCTTCTTCTACTTCTTCCTCCTCCTCTTCCTTCTCCTATTCTTCTTTTTCTTCCACTTCTTTATCTTCTTTCTCTTCCTCTTCCTCTTCTTCTTTGGTTCTTTGCCTTTGGCAAGGTTCTTTCGTCTTTCTGCTGTACATCCATCTCCCATATAATATCTTCCGGTATAATTCCCTTCTGCATCATCCGTGGATCCAGTTCAATACAGTGATTGTTGTTCGCCTTCCCTTGACTTTTCATCTCTATAGTCTTCGCTGCGTCGTATTCCAAACAGGGGCGGATACAGAAATTGTCGAAGGGAGGGGACCAACATTTTCAGTGATCATTGCCAGAAAAAATCTGATGACTTTTTTGTCTTTTTTTAGTCGTTTGGTCGAAATGTCTGGAAAATATACCAGTTTTGCCTGCCAAAATAGTTGATGATTTTCTTTTAGTCATCAGTTTTTCTGGTCGAAGCAATTTCGTAATCTCTGCAAGCAATAATAAGCTTATACTATGACCTCTCAAGTATCCTGCTTTTCTCTCCCACCGCATTGATTTAATGACTTGTTGAAAACCAAATGAGGAGGGGTCATGTCCCATGTACTTTTTAAATGGGGAACCATGGGTCCATGGCCGGATTGGCCCCTCTGGATCCGCCTCTGATTCCAGGAGGCAATCTCTGAATATGACACGGCCACCTTTCCCAGTGTCAGATATAATTCATCCATCCATCTATACTATTTATATAGCGCCCCTTTAAGATAACTATCCAGCGTCGCTTCCAACCTATATATAGACACTGCTAGCAAGGAAAACATGATAAGCTTATTGATAATGATAACTCATCATAGAAGTCTAAATAATTTTTTGTATATCAGCGTAGGTTCCCTATGGATTATGTCGTTGCATCGAATATACACAGTTTATATATATATATATATATATATAATATATATATATATATATATATATATTATATATGCGTGTGTGTATGGATGTGTGTGTGTTTGTGCGTGCTTGCGTGTGTGTGTATGTGTGTGTGTGTGCGTGCTTGCGTGTGTGTGTGTGTGTGTGTGTGTGTGCATGCTTGCGTGTGTGTGCGCAAATGTACCTGTGTGTGCGTGTTTTGACCAGGATTTCTTGTATTTTGTGGCGTGTCAAATTGAGCCGAATGTTTTTCGGCAGTCGGATAAATTAGCTTTGCATATAACTTAGACTGTTTTGGCGGCGTTTCACCATTGATGTCCGTGCAAATATGGCGGCTTTGTCTGCAATAAAAAGACAATTAATTCTCGAAATGGCTCTGACAGCACCAGTTCTGGAATACGAATCCACTCCACTACTCCCCCATGCACATGCACTCCGTCCTAAATCCAGTTTTCTTCCATCGCTCTGTTTAGTAAAGCAAAATACAATGCAACACAATACAATGGAAATGTATTGAAAAACTCGTTTTCTTTACAAAAACTCAAATGTCACTGTTTTAACAGAGAATTGACTGGAAGCGCTTCTGAGTGGGGTTTATTAAAGATGCGCTATACAAATTCCTGAGATAATGATTAATCGAAACAATTATAAATACGATTGTAGTTTAATAATACAATCAATTATTGCAGCCGAACAATACAATGCGCCTGCAGTTGAACAATGCAGTACGATAGCTAGTAGTTGAACAATACAATATTAATGGTGTTAATAGTAGTAGTAGTAGTAGTAGTAGTAGTAGTAGTAGTAGTAGTAGTAGTAGTAGTAGTAGTAGTAGTAGCAGTAGCAGTAGCAGTGGCAGTAGCAGTAGCAGTAGCAGTAGCAGTAGCAGTAGCAGTAGCAGTAGAAGTAACAGTAGCAGTAGCAGTAGCAGTAGCAGTAGCAGTAGCAGTAGCAGTAGCAGTAGCAGTAGCAGTAGCAGTAGCAGTAGCAGTAGCAGTAGTAGTAGTAGTAGTAGTAGTGGTAGCAATAGCAATAATAATGATAATAATAATAATAAATTAATAACAACTAATAATAGTAATAATAATATCTACGACAATTTATATAGCGCCGTAGCAGAGCCATGCCGTAGTTACAAAGTCGATCACTTGTTCATTAATCAACACATTTTCTACTTTCTTACTCCCGCGCTTTCTTATTTCGGCAAGTCCATTCTTTGCATTCGTCTGCTTTTTGCCGCCATAAATCGCGTCATCGAAAGAATCGTTTCCATGACGACGTCGACAAGCCAAACGACCGAACGGACGTGACGCGACTTCCTGTTCCCAGGCGGCGCTAGCGTCTCGTAGCCATTGACAACGAGATAGCGGATGCATGGTTGAGGTAAAACATCACCGAATGAAGTTAGTTATGTTCCACTGAGCATTGATTAGTTATCGAAGAGTATTATTTTTTATCTATCTAGTGAACCAATCGCACGGGTCAGAGTCGGTTTATTTTAACTGTTGGTGAAGTGAACGAAAAAATCTGAATCTGCAAGTGAACCAATCGTACTGGCCAGAGTCGGTTTATTTTAAATGTTGGTGAAGTGAACTAAAAAATCTTGCCCTACCCCATGCAGTTTTCTCTTCGATGCGGTTCGACCGACCGCGTATACAATCGTCAGAGTTGCGTCATCCTCGTGAGGCTGTTGCTGCGCGGTCGCCATTTTTGTGTCGGCTCAATAATGGTGGTTCGTTGGTTTGCGGGCGAAAATGTCGTGTCCTTTGAGGCTGACACGGTGATTGCGGCGCTCGGCAGGTCGCCTTATTCACGGGTCATTATCTGCTTTCTGTCTGTCTGTCTGTCTGTCTATCTGTCTGTCTCTGTCTGTCTCTGTCTGTCTGTCTCTCTGTCTATCTGTCTCTGTCTGTCTGTATGTCTATCTCTCTCTCTGTCTCTGTCTCTGTCTCTCTCTCTTTCGGAAAAAATAAATAGAAGAAGAAGGGAAGGGCGAGGAGGAAGGTAGACAGACAGAAGAACAAACAGACAGACACACAGACAGACAGACAAGCGTGCCGTCTGCATTGATTACAGTTATTGGCTTTGTACTACAATAATTATAACTTACAATGTTGTGCAGCTGTTGCGGTCTCCTGGTGGTCACTGCATTTTCCAAAATGCTTTTATGTCTGTCTGTCTGTACGTATGTATGTCTGAATGACTGCGCGCCCGTATGTGTGCGTGCTGTTTGTGTGTTTGTCGATTGGCCTGCCTGTCAGCCTTTCTCTGTATGTGTGTGCTTGTGTGCCAATATCTTTCTGTGAGTTTTCTGTGCTTCTGTCTGCCCGAATAATCTCAATAGCCCTGCCCCGCTATCCTTGTGCGTGTGTTTCTTTGTTGATGTCTGTCTGTCTGTCTGTCTGCGTCTCTGTCCAGTAACCTGCTTTTTTAGTAGCCTACTACCTATAGGACCGCAATCTTGGATGTCTCTATTTCTGCATGTGTCTATCTGTGTATATGTGTCAGTCTGTCTGTCTGTCTGTGTGCCCGGATCACCTCCTTTTTAATAGCATCCTAACTCGGACCGTTATCGGTTGTTTTCTGTATATCATGGGGGTTAGATGGACTCATTTCATTACGGCTAATAGGTATTGGAGTAGAATAGGGGAAATGGACCCCATCAGGTCAACGTCGTCGCATTAGGTTTCTCATTTTCAATGACGACAGCTCCTATTACGAGCAACAAGGCGAATTAGTAATGGAGCTGGATAATTATTGTTCCTCATTCGATCCTTTTGTTCCGATGTTTACCTAGAGGTTCTGTGAAGAATTAAAAATAATTACAGGAAGGATGTATTTTTGGGATGGCTGCTATCATTATTTTTTAAAATTACTGTTTACCCTGAGTTGAACATGATATCCCAGAGACTGTAACTAAACTAAAATACTAATCGCGGTTAAAGTCACGTGAAGAAACGGCTTCGAGGCTATTATTTTTTCCGATCAAAAAATTGATAACAAACCACGAAGCGGGACGACGGATGAAAATCTTCAGAGCAAAACAAGAAGCGGGATCATTTTTAATTTTTTAGCGCAATAAAGGCGATGAATGATACAAATCTAGTGTGCAGGGGGTAATCTGAAACCGGGGTAATTTGAAACCTTTACACCGGTAGCGTTTTAGACATTTAGGGATCACGCTTTTAATGAGTTTAATCTGTTTACGAAGGCTGTTGCAGAAACCTCGCTCAATCTATCATAGATTTATTGTGTCCATAAAATTACCTGCAACAGCTCGTCATTACACGTTGTTACACACCACGTCGCTACGTGGATTAAAAAACCTCGCATTTATAAATAGAATCTTTAAAAAAACTGATCACCAGGTGCATGTGTGATTGCTCCTATTGATCTTCCTCTTTTCATTGTCGCGGCCAAGTGTTGTATAGATCGCTCACATGGTGCGCTGTTGTTCGGCACGATTGACATAACTAGTCTTTTGTATCTACGATCTTTTGTCACCGCCGTCTTTTGTCTGCCCAGCGTTGAGTTAATGTGTTTTCTAGGCAAGCACGACATTGCAAATACGAAATATTGAAATATGAAATACGAGCATGCATCCGTGTCGAAAACCGATCAACTTGAAAACTTCACAAATAACTTACATTCAAGATATATAATCAGCAATTTAATTTCGGTCGTGACTAGATGTAAAAGAACGTGACAATTTTTTGTAATTTTCGTCCAGGGCTGTATACGAGGGTATACGCGGGTATACAGCGTATACTGACCTCCTGAAAAAACGGCATCGTATACTCACCTCCCGAAAACCAGGATATACGCGGATAAAAACCTGGGTAAACAAATAGTCAGTAGCGGCGCTAGATGGGCTAGGGGGCTAAGCCCCCTAAAAAAGGCCATCCATTTTTTCCAATGTAAGAATGAAATTTTTGACGATTAATCCCCTTTAGCCCCTCCCAAAAAAACCGTAAAGGTACGCTCGTGATTTGCGGACATGAAAAAGAACCGTTTTAAAAAGTCGATGACTAAAAAAAGGTCGTCATAAATTTTGGCGGCATAAATTGAAATTTTCTTCAGATTTTGATCGACCACTAAAAAAACAAACAACTGAAATCCTGGCGCCGCCACTGCAAATAGTTAGTAATAAAGTCCCCGAGGATCCCAAATCCCCCCGTTGCAAAAAATAATAATAACAATAATACCAAGAAATAATAATAGTAATAGTAGTAATAATAATAGCAATAATGATAAGAATAATAATCTAATTTTAGTCATAGCCGTTTACTTCAGAGCGACAGAGCACTTCGATACGTTTCTAGGCACCTGAGGGGTCAATTTTACATCGGCGAAAAAAGCTAATAATATTGGAAAGATAATACTTTTGAAAAATTTATATAGCGCCTTAGCAAGGCCAATGAGACCGTGTGAAATGTATTCACATGACTCATGATGAGTCAAAATTCGATAAGAGTCAAACGATACCTGTTGCAGGTAGTCGATTTTTTCGGTCGCATTGTATATAATAATTTAAATAATATAGATATATATATATATAATATTTATCTAAAAAATTATGGCAGATTGCAAATCCATGAATATACATATTATATTATCGGATTGCCGATGTATGTATAATTATTATACAGGCTGTATAAATAGACTATTATAATTATTTTAATATGAATACTTTGATGTAATTGCGTGAACACTCGTGTCAATATATTCGTCTGTTTTTCAAGGGTTTTAATCGATGTGTGTGTGTGTGTGTGTGTGTTCGAAGTTTTTTTGCTCAATGTGTTGATTGCTGCAGAATCAACGCCGAGGTGGGACAATGACAAATTTATAAAGGGCCACCTGCTGTCAATTCGATTATTCTATTAAGTAAAGAGACGCTTTCGCTTTCGAGAGATGCGTTAACAATTGAGCAGAGAGAGAAGATCATGTGTACATTTGTACACAGTTAATAATGATGATGATGATGATGATGATGATGATGGTGGTGGTGGTGGTGGTGGTGGTGGTGGTGGTGGTGGTGGTGGTGGTGGTGATAATGATGATGATGATGGTGATGGTGATGGTGATGGTGATGATGATGATGATGATGATGATGATGACGACGACGACGACGACGACGATGATGATGATGATAATGATGATGATGGTGGTGGTGGTGGTGATGGTGGGGTGGTGGGGTGGTGGCGGTGGTGGTGATGATGATGGTGTATTACATTGTATTGTATTGCGTATTGAGAAGGCAGGTGCTGCTTATCGTATGCCAGGCAGTTGCAATCGAAAAGCTATTATTTTAGACGGCATAAACCTACTTCTGACGCCACAGTTCTGTCGAGATATAAAGACAGGATCTAGCACAGGGGGGGGGCATGGGGAAGGGAGGTCTATCACTTTCCTCTCCATTAAGCCGCATTAACCAACATTAGCGTGCAAAGGAAACCATTCGAGTGACTTGAAGTCGCTGCTGCACGGAAGCAAAAATAATAATGTCAACTTGAAAACAGCTGCAGTCACCAAAACATTGGAAAGGTTATCACGAAAGTCGGATTTCAAGATGGATTATCCGCGAAAATACCGGATTGAGAGAGGCGCGAAATGCAGGTTGCTAATGTTTGTGATAGCGTCTGAATGCTTGTTAATGTTATTGTTATTATTGTTAGTGTTACTGATCATTTGAATAACATTGTTGTTCCTATTGTTGTCGAGGATTATGCTGTTGATATTTTTGCTATAGCGTTGTCAGTGTTATTGACACTATTGTGGCTATTATTGCGATTGCTTTTAAAAGGTAGTGTTGTCAATGACATTGTTAGTAGTGTTGTCCTTGGCAGTGCTATTGTCATTGCTGTTAATTGTCACTATTGTCACTGTTTTTTGTCATTGTTAGTGTCATCGTCAATACATTGTTTAAATAATAATTGCCATCATTGTTAGAATCATTGATATCTTTTGTGGTGCCATTGTAATTAACGGTGGTGCTATTGTCATTATCAGTTGTGTTATTACAGCTTTTGTTTCTATTGTTACGAATTTATTAAGCGCCACAATCTAATTACCAAGAATCAAACGATGGCGCTGAATGACAGTCTTCTTATATATACATATGATCACTATATACATGTATGAATGAACATAATATATTATATATATTAATATATTCATATATACCTTGCTACGCGAATATATATATATATATATATATATATATATATATATGCGTGTGCTTATTATATATATTATATATGTATATATATATATATATCGGATGAGTTCCAAACCATAAGCCTGAGCGTTTCAAGACAAAGGTGCAACCATCCGGCTACCGTGTCTTTCTCAATTGTTAACCAACAATGCATGACGTTTAACAGGCGACAGCCGAGATTCCTTTTAAGAAACCCGCAAGCCTGGCACCCACTATTGGCTATACATGTAAGCACCGCCATAGTCGGTGACAGACAGCAATGATCCCTGCTTTAATAAGCACCTGTTTGCCATATTATTTATTTATTAGAACATTTGTATAGCGCCATTCATAGACTACGTTGTCTAGTTTTTCCATTGACGCTGTTCTCGGAAACCGAATGGGATTTATTTGGAATGGCAGGGCTGCAGAGGGAGGGAAGATATTAGAGTAAATGGCGTCGGGCAGCATGTTGTAAAGCTTTGGTCGATTACAATTTGCGTTGTTAAGACATTTCGTGAACAAGAGCTAGATAAATGTGTGATTACGACATGGGTAATGTGATAAAATGTGAGGCTGTGGTCGCAGTGGCATTGATGGTAATTACGAAAGAAATGGGTTACTCGAACGGAGCGAAACGGAGGACGGGTTTAGATGCACGAGTGAATGAATGAATGAATGAATGAATGAATGAATGAATTTATGAACGAATGGATGAATGGATGAATGAATGAATGAATGGATGAATGAATGAATGGATGGATGGATGAATGAATGAACGAATGAACGAATGTATGAACAAACGCATATGAATGAATGAATGAATGAATGGATGGATGGATGGATGGATGGATGGATGAATGAATGAATGAATGAATGAATGAATGAATGTATGAACAAACGCATATGAATGAATGAATGAATGAATGAATGGATGGATGGATGGATGGATGGATGGATGGATGGATGAACGGACATAATTATGAACGAATGAATGAATGAACGAATGAATGAATGAATGAATGAATTAATTAATTAATGAATGAGCGAAAAAACGAATGAATGAATTAATTAATTAATTAGTGAACGAATGACTGAATGAACAAATGAACGGGCGAATGAATGAATGAACGAATGGACGAATGGACGGTTGGATGAATGAATGGATGAACGGATGAGCAAATGAACGAACCAACGAACGAACGAGCGAATGAAGAACATGCAAGAGAACAAGCAAACGAACAAGTGAACATAATTATGGAGAATCGAGAATCTACGACGCGTTCATGCTAAAGCAGACCCAACCTTTAAACTGACCATTATTAGAACTTATTCTCCAGACTCTACAGAGACTCGTAAAACAACAACGACCATGTTCCGTGAGACAAGCAAGCGGGCCGCTCCACCGTACAATACTCTCCACGAAAATTCCTTCCGCAAACTCCGCCTTCAAAAGCTGCTCCCATGCAGCATAGATCACCAGCTAAAATTGCTACCACCGTGGTCTTCTGTTCTTAGCCCTACTTCGCGCGAAAAATAAAATAAATCCCCCAAGTCACATTCGAGACGAATTACTTGTTAGTCATAGAGAAGTTTTATTGGTCCAGCTGCATGGTTTTATGGGACTACCGGGTTTACTATCTCTCTGGCCATTGATATCTATTTCAATAGAGTCCGCCATGTCGTGTGTATACAGCCTATACGCTCCCGACCCATTCGTGGCCTGTAAACAGATCTCATAAGTGATGATTGACCGTGTGGTCAAGGATAGGATGCTTAGAGCTGCACATCCATTCCATTATCATTCGTCCATCCATCCATGACGTTTATTCAACAACTTATTAGTTAACTAATTCGTTCATCAATTCGCTCACTTATTCATACCTTTATTGATTAATTATTATGTTCTTAAATCCTGAATTATTTCATTCATTCATTTTTAAATTTATTCGGTCATTCCCTATTAAAATAATTAATTTATTCAGTGGTTCATTAATTAATTAATTAATTAATTAATTAATTAATTAATTAATTAATTAATTAATTAATTAATTGTGACATTGTGACATTAATTAATTCTATCATTCACTTCTTGATTCCTTACTTCAGTATTTCACTTCCTCCATTCCACAATAACGCACACACGCACATACATACGTGCATGCACACACATACATACGTGCATGCACTATCCATTCTCAACCACTGCAAGCGATTTTCCGGCGACGCTCTGTAAATCACCCAAGCACACCGACCAATTTGTTCGACTTAAAAATGCGACGAGATTTGAGATCGTGCCATATTGGAACATTCCCGATGACTATTTCTGCTTACTTTCCGCGGCCAGAAAATATAATTATGAGCTTCTCATCTAGAAGAGTTTCCTATTTGGTATACAGGCTATAATACAGCCCCACTGCTGGCAATTTTCTGGCAGCGCTCTAAAACTCACCCATTAAGCACGGACCAATATTATTGTTTAGGCATATGCTTCAATTGACTTTAAAATGCGTTGGAGACGTCCCACTTTGCAACATTCTCAATGGCAGTTTCGACAGAATTTGCGAGGTCAGAAAAAAATGAGCTGAGGTAATGGTTAATTCCTATCAGGCTACATTTATCATGCACATAGGTACAGACATGACAACACGTGCCTTGTACAAACCATGTGGAGCGACTGTTCGCGCGGTACGTAGGCCTACACGTGTTATTTTTTTACGATAACGTGCGTTTACCTAATTATTGCGAGAGCAAGTTTCTTAGCTGCACGTTGGCCTATAATAATTATTATGTCAACATCGATTTGTTCACTCACGTGCATCATGAGCGCCTCTGAGTAGTTTCTTGAAGGGGCGCTATATAAATGCTATGAATGAATGAATGAATGAATGAATTTGTCTGGCCAGTATCGGAATCGGTGCAACTGAAATAACTGCACTAGCAACGCTCATCATTCCATTGAATAGCTTAATTCCCTCATAATAATCCACATCAACATCTGTCCAAAAAAGCGATAATTTTTCCCATGGATGTAGGCCTACACCGATTATTCCGCAATTATCTCCGTCCACATGGAATGGGGTCCTGCTTGCACTATACGCTTACTACCTCGGAATAATTTGCCTGCTTTCTACCAGTTGCTCAAGACCTATCTTTTTAGCTGTGGCTGGACTGGGAGCGCCTCTGAGTAGGTTTCTTGAAGGGGCGCTATATAAGTTTTCGGAACGAATGAATAATAATTATTATTATTATTTCCTCATTCTGCAACATTGCAATGTAAACTACAGTTTTAATGCCCGTAGGCCGACTGATCTGTTATTTGTTGGATAAAGTACATTGTGTACGCGTAGGCAATGTCATTTGTTGGATAACGTAGGTAGTGCACGCGTAAGCTATGTTATTGATTAGATAACGTAGGCCTACGTAGTGTACGCGGACAGGACAACCGCTCTGACTAGACGTAACGCTCGCAAATAAGCCGGTGCCCTATGCATGGCTTCGAGAGACGCTTCAGAAGTTATAGTTTACGATTACGATTACACGTGTTCAGCGCTCACGTACGTGGGGCTCGGTGGTGTATTGAGCATGTTCGTTGCCTTGCAGCTGGAGGGTTGCAGGCTCGAATCCACCTCAAGCCGCCTCGTAGGATCCTTGGGCAAGTTTTTCACTCGCAATTGCTCAGCGCTTCCGCGTGAAACTCCGATTCAGTGTACGCGCTATAGTCGGGAGCGCTTCTGAGTAGTAATCTTGAAGAGGCGCTATAACAAGTGCGCATACTTAGGCCCACATACACTAGACCATACATTGTTTCATACAGTACAGAATGTCCACGAAACTTACCTCCAGTCGCGAGTTGACTTTTCCAATGCATTGGGAGTGCTAATAGACGCATGGAAAGTCTATCCATCACCTGGAAACGAGATGGAAGCGACTAATGCTGTCATCCATTCTGTCTCCGTGGACCCGAAGACCGCGCGACGGTTGCAGTGCGACACAAGAGCAGGCGTGTCAATCTCCTGCTGCCACTGCCACTGCCACTACCAATGCTTCTACCAGCACCTGCTCCTACTCTTTCCCCTTCTCCTTTTTCTCCTTCTTCTCCTTCTCCTCCTGCTACTCTTTATCCTCCTTTTCCCTTATCCTCCTCCTCCACCACCTCCTCTCCTTCTCCTCCTCCACCACCTTTTCTCCTCCTCCTCCTCCTCCTCCTCCTCCTCCTCCTCCTTCTCCTCCTCTTTCTTCTTCTCCTCTTTCTCCTCCTCTTTCTCCTTCTTCCCCTTCTCCTCTTTCTCCTTCTCCTCCTTCTTCTCCTCTTTCTCCTCTTTCTCCTCCTCCTTCTTCTCCTTCTCCTCTTTCTCCTTCTCCTCCTCCTCCTTCTTCTCCTCCTCCTCTTTCTTCTTCTCCTCCTCCTCCTTCTCCTCATCTTTCCCCTTCTCCCCCTCCTCCTTCTCCTCCTCTTTCTCCTTTTCCTCCTTCTCCTCTTTCTCCTCCTTCTTCTCCTCTTTCTCCTTCTCCTCCTCCTCCTTCTTCTCCTTCTCCTCTTTCTCATTCTCCTCCTTCTCCTTCTCATCCTCCTTCTCCTTCCCTTCCTCCTCCACCTCCTCATTTTCCTCCTCCTTCTCTTTCTCCTTCTCCTCCTCCTTCTCCTCCTCCTTCTCCTCTTCCCTTTGCAGTGACTAACCAATCCATCCATCCGTCAGCGCTAACATATGCCATCGTATACGGCAGTGCTGTTTGTGCTTTGCGTAATGGCTTAAGGCAAGTTGCACGCCGTGAAGTATAGACACAAAACTAATTGTATTTACGAGGTCATGCACGAGTTCGAATTAGCTTTGGATTTCGTGTTTGGTCACGTGATTTGTTTCCATTTCTCGATGACTTGTGGATTTGGTTGGGTCCTTATGGCGTGTGTGTTTGTGTGTGTGTTTTGTGTGTGTGTGCGTGCGTGTGTGTGTGTGCGTGTGCGTGCGCGTGTGCGCGCGCGCGCGTGTGTGTGTCTGTGTGTGTGTGTGCGTGTGTGTGTGTGCGTGTGTGTGTGTGTGTGTGTGCGTGTGTGTGTGTGTGTGTTTTTACGTGTCTGTGTGCGTGTGTGTGTAATCTCGCATCCTGTTGCCTAATCGGTAATAGATCTGATTACCTGTAGGCTACTCGTTAATCTAATTCCAGCGTAATCGGTAACACGACTATAAAAATCCGTTATAGCTGCGCCACAAAAACAAAGTCGAGTGGACCTCTTTGCGATAAATACTTCTCTGTCGATGTTTGTTACAGTAGACCAAATCGGAAACGGACCAACGGTGCAGGACTTTTTTTAACGTGCAGTTGTGCACAAAATGTGCAGTTCTAAACGGATTTGTGCAGTTGTAGAAGCACTTCTGTACAGTTAAAACTTGCAAAAACGTCATTGTCCTCCGATTTGAAGTAATTTACCACGGGGGATGGGAAAGGAAAGAGGGAGTTGTGCAGTTCTAAAAATCCCTTATAAACAACCCTGAAACGGTGTTCAGTTATTAATGGTTCCTGGATAGCCTATAGCTAATTATTGACTCTGAAAGTTCGGTTTATCGCTAAGTCATAAATATCCCAGGATTCTCTGGGGCGAATCCCAGGATTCCTTGAGGCAAACAAGAGTCGGCGATTGGCGGCAGCGCGAGTAGCTACACCGCTTGCATTACGAAACTAATTTCTCAGCAATGATGGTCTATAGCAGCGGTTCCCAACCCATGGCCCGCGGGCCAAAAGTGGCCCGCCTGGCCTACAAAAATGGCCCGCAGCATCTCAATGAATTAAGAAAAATATATGTAAAAATTGACAATTTGGACATGATAGAATATATACTTTTCTATTACAAATTATTTTATTTGAACGTTAATAAATCGCATAAAACATTCTATTTTGATTCAATTATAACAGTTTTATATGCCTTTAATTAATTAAATTTTAGCCTATTGGCCCCCTAATGTCCTTCAACTAAGAAAAAGTGGCCCTCGCGTCCTCCAAATTAGAAATTGTGGCCCGACAGTCAAAAAAGGTTGGGAACCACTGGTCTATAGTGAAGCGTTTAAAACCATTCTAAGGACTTTGAGCTGAGTGACATGGAAAACTATCAGCTTCATCATATTACATGTGTACGCTGTGAACAACGATTGTATGTGCACTTGTTATAGCGCCCATTCAAGATTTCTACTCAGAAGCGCTCCCGATTACTTGCGGCTTGAGGTGGATTCGAACCTGCAACTCGATCTCCGGCTGCAAGGCTACGAACATACTCAGTTACCATTACACCACCGCGCCTCAAAACAAAGACTCAATGAACTTTATCCTAAAACTCTTGTTTAAAAACATGTAGGCCTACTAACAAATTCAGCCATAAAGTACTATGTAGCCATAGGCCTACTGTCAACTGTGTAAAATATAATATACATACAGCGTTTTGCCTTTTTTTAAATAAACGAATAGACATTATGCTATACACATCGGTCTACATTGCATGGTTCAATTATCGTATGGCTGGCTTTGGCCTCGAGTCATACAGTAGCGCCGCCAGGGGGATAGGGGGCTAACCCCCCCCAAAAAAGGTCGTCAGATTTTTGCACAGGGAAATTAAATATTTTCATGAGATTTAGACTAAGCCCCTTTAAAAAAGTCATCAGGATTTTGGAGAACATGGAAAATGAAATCTTTTCTTATTTTTTAAGATTTTGGCCAAATGACTAAAAAGTCGTCACTTTTTACTGGGAAAATGAAATGTTTTTCTTCAGATTTTGGCCAAATGACTAGACAAAAGGTCGTCAGAAATTCTGGCGAATGAAAATGGAAAATTTCCTCCCGCCGCGATTCGCCCCTCTCAGCCAGCCCCTCCCCCCCCCTTCCAAAAACTGAAATCCTGACGCCACCACTGAAGTCATACTGTATTGTATAGTCTGCTTCGAATGCGAGCGTGTCTTATCATTCACCTGTAGCCTACTCATGGTCGTTGCATGGTCGTAGGTCATTCATTCGGAATATCTGTGTTAATTCATCCGAGCAAAAGCCTCCAACCTTAATTAAGACATCGCGATGCTGGGAGCATATTTTATATATATATATATATATATATATCATATTATTTATATTATATATTATATATATTATATTATATATATTATATGTATAATCTTGGTGCATAGGCTATATATAATTTAATATATTATAAAAATTATACATATATATACATATATATATATATATATATATATAATCTTGGTGCAGTGAGACTTGAGCGAGTGCCAGCAAATGTGTTTGCTCTTTGAATTGTCGTTCGTCGACCCCCAGTTTCTAGTGTGTCCTATTGTGTGTGTTTGCCTGTGTGTGTGTGTGTGTGCGTGCATGCTTGTGTCTGTGTGTATGTGTGTGTGCATGTGTGTGTCTGTGTGTTTGTTTGTCCTTTCGTCTTCGTGTCTTCCGTCGATCCCCTTCGTTCGTTCGTCTGTCTAGCCTATACTTACCTGTTTCTTTGTCTGTCTGTCTGTCTATCTGTCTGTGTCCATTCCTTTGACAATCCGTCCGGCTGTCTGCATGTGTATCTGTCCGTCTGTCCGCCTAAGTGTTCGTACTTCGTATGTCTGTCTGTCCGTCCGTCTGTCTGTCTGTCTATCCGTCTGTCTGTCCGTCCGTCCGTCCGTCCGTCTGTCTGTACGCCTGTCTGCGTCTTTCTACGTTTAATCACCGACGCAAATGAGAAGCGAAAGGCGGATTCGCATGAATCAAAGGGACACACAATCACACATGCTACAGGATGAGATGCAACATCAAATAAAGCGAATTTGTCGAAGGATGTACGAAGACGACGACGACGAAAAGACGTCCGCCTGCCTGAGGCATGGTTAGACGGATATTATGTGGCGCCAGCGTGCGATGGATTATTGGCAGCAAAGATTTCAGGTTCAATTACCCGTGGGATGTGAATGCCACCATCGGAATTATATAAAAAATAATGAGGAGGAGGAGACATACATGTATGTAGATATAAACAATATCAACATCTATAGCAAAGTATACACATGATGCACAATCGCACACACTTACATACATGCAAATTGTCTGACACAGACATAACCTACAAAGATAAAAGTAATAAAACATGTATATATATAATTATTACATGCATAAAAATATATATGCGTATTCCTTTCTATAGAAAGGAATCTGTGTGAACATTGAACAAATAAATAAGTCGACACTTTGTATATATAGGCTATGAATATATATATATATATTCATATATATAATATCGTATATTTTTTAGAATTTTTATATAAGATGAGTTAATTCTTTTCCGGCGTCAGGTTCATTGACTTTTACGCCAGCCGGTCATGAGAACTCATTTTTCGTTGTCTTCCTCGCGGACAATAATATATATAAATTATATATATTTTTATGTATATTTATATATATAATTCTGCACTGAATGGATGCATGTAAGCCTTATCCAGCTCCTATATAATCCGGTGACAATACCTTCATTCATCGCTGTTCAGTTACTCCCCCCAACCCTTTCCCCCCAATCCCTGCTGCACAATGACGATTATCTGACTGCTCGCATCAAAGGGCGGCTTGGGATTCCTACCTAATGAAATGCATTGAATTAGTTAATTGTGCAAACGATGATGAAGGCAAAACGAAGTGGATCAAACATTTACAAATAATAATAATTATGTCAATCACTCACTTCATTTGCATGCGTTATTTTTCTGCTGTCAGTCGGTGCATTAGAGCGACGACCGAAAATAGCGACATCTGACGAATAAACGTCTTTGATGATTTACGATACATTCACCAGAGGGCCGTTCACTGACGCAATGTGTGTATTTAAAGTAAGTAAGTATGTATGTACTCTATTGAACCGCCTGCAAACGCTTTTTTGCTTTGCGGGAACAATGGACAAGGACAGAATAATCATAGCATGTACAATCGCGAAAAATGTAAATATGCAATGCAGTAAACATAGTAGGCGTATTATACAACTTTCTTTCTTCTTTCGTTTCTCCTCCGTGCCGACGATGAGGCCTTTACATGATCTGACTCCAACAATATTATTGTCAATTATTTAACAGCAGCCCGAGGCTTAAAAGTGGAGTTAGACTAGAGTGTTGAACCTGGGACTAATATCGATATTAGTCCCAGGTTGAACCGCAACCGACAACTGAAAACATGTCAATAATTCATTATTCCGCATGCTTGAGACTAGCACTCCTCGGACTAGTATTAAACAGTATTACCTGATAGCGGTGTGCCTATCAGTTTTGTTGCCAATTAAACGAGTAATAATAAATAACTAGGTATGGATTTAAACGCATTGATGCGGAAATTTATCGATGCGCTATAGGTTTTTTATGCTATTAATAAAAACCGGAATCCGAAGCGTTTCACTCAGTGGTGGCTTCCGTCGGAAACCTTGTCTCCGTGAATCTAATTAAAAAACATAAAATCCGACCAAAATGCTGACAGTTAAATCCTACCGAATACTTTATCAGGTATCGACACAGCGATATATCTGATCGGAGCATTAGAGAATTTTTAGAACGTTATTTAAACGGATTTTGTTCGTTTTTTCTCGGTTTCTAGGTGTGACAGGGGTGGCTTCCCTCAGGCATGTCAAGGTCACGTTGTGGTGCGAGAGGGGTGCTCGTAATTATTTGACGAGTTGCTTGGGTGTAAAATTTAAATGAAAATGTACACGTGTTCTGTAGCGACCGTATGGGTTCGGCGTTGTTGGCTGATTTTTTAATGGAATTTAGAAATTTTACGATAAAATCACTTTCCTATATGGCAGTCCAACTCTATGTGTCAGTAGTTAATATCTTGGCGTTAGTTCTAAAGGCGCTCATTAAAAAAAGTTTAAATGTCCTTTTCATGTAGTAAGAACTCGATGTTGAGTTCAGAAATTTGCCAGCTATGAGTATGCCACGTTTTGAAAGGCCAGGGTTTTTATTGTAAAGTCTAGCAAGTAAGCATGCTGTCTACTCAAGTTGAAATTGTGTGAGGAAGTCACTATGTACAGCAAAACAGATTTCATTTTGAGAGTCTCTTCATTTTTGGATTATTTACCGAATTAGTTACTTAGCATTCTCCGTAATGAACTTCTTCGTCTTTGCCCCGTTTCAACAAGCGTTTGAAAACCATTCTCTTCGATCATGGTTTAATACTGTGTCAGGTCTGGAGTGCCTCTGAGGAGTTTTTCTTGAAGATGCATAAATTTACATTTATGATTTACACTGATGTTGATACGCAAATGAACACATCACATCTGTCAGTAGCTCTTCACTAAGATTCAGTGGACTGATTTTTTTTCTTCGTAAACATGACACAGTTTTAATTGATATAATCGCATAGTGTAAAAGAATTCCTAAGAGTTTGTTAAGTAAACAGATGCGGCCAAAAAATCTCAGAAACCCGAATCCTCTTAGAAGAGAATTGCGTCTGGATTGTCAATTTCGTAAGTGCAACATTCACAGCCTAGTTTTTGGGAGTTCGGCTGATATATGAAATTGTGCATTGGGATTTTTTTTTGGGGGGGGGGGCAATTGGGGTATCAGGAAATTGGATTTACCCCAATTGAAACACTCAGTGGCTGTGATGTTGTCTCCAACTGTTTGCACAATGTTGTAGTTGACAAGTAAGATATGCATGATTTATGTACTCGTTATTTTTCTTGTGATCAACAGGCAAGTGGCTACGGCAAGTCCGCAGTTTCGGTGGCAAGTTCATTTAGAAGATGCTACTCGGCAGGCGGTTTGTACATATACTATGCTAAGTACTACTAGTTGCTAATACTACTACCACTTCTGCTACTAATAATTAGAATACTAATTACGGATAACGAACCTACCTTCATCAACATCATCATCATGATCGACCTTTATAAACAAATTTCTTGGTCACTTTGCACATTTTGAGCATCCTCAAGTATCGTGCAATTCAGCATTAAAATGAATAGCTGATCAGTGATATTTTACTTCAGGAAATCAATATTTTCAGTTCTAATTTTATTTAACGTTAATGAAAATATCACTGTAGTTAATAAACGATTTGCTGTTGATGAAATACCTGTCTCACTGTAGTCCTATGTCTCATAAGATCGTGCTTCAGTTAAGTAAAAATTTTATATTATTTTAATAACACAATTTATTATCGATAATGATAAAGATGATTTGTGGTTTGTGCTTAGGAAACTCAGTTTGCATAAAAGTCTTTATAAATAAAACACCTTTGATTCCTGAAAGGTGAACTTGGCTTTCTTCTAAAAGTAGAAACCACCTTTGCTTTCTAAATAAACCACCTTTGGTTTGTTAAAAAGCCTCCTTGACTTTCTAAATGAGCCAGATCTTTGTTTCCTGGAATAATAGCAGTTTTGGCTTTCTAAATAAGCCACCTTAGCTTTCTAAACAAATCTTCTTGGCAATCTAAATAAGCCACCTTGGCTTTCTAAATAAGCCACCTTAGCTTTCTAAACAAATCTTCTTGGCAATCTAAATAAGCCACCTTGGCTTTTTAAAAAGCCACCTTGGCTTTTAAATCAGCCACCTTAGCTTTCTAAACAAATCTCCTTGGCAATCTAAATAAGCCACCTTGGCTTTTTAAATAAGCCATTAATACATACGAATTTCAACAGAGGAAGGTGGGTAAAAAATATGATCTTTGGCATACGTACTGGTTATGGATAAAACCTTTACTTTTTAAATAAGCCACCTTTGCTTTCTGAATGAACAGCCTTGTCTTTCTAAATGAATGAGCAAGAGACCAGGCTCTAGGCTGTTGCCCATGTGGTCAGTTGTTTAGTTTTAACTGCATTTCATCAGATGACTTACTTAAGATGGGACAGAGCCAGGACACAATTTCAGGAGTTGGTTCCACTGCACACATGGCATCGTCCATGGTCGGTTTCACACAATTAATTTTGCAAATTTTCCCCTTATTTATTTCAACGTGGGGTTTTAACCCGTAAACTTCCGTATCAACATGTCCATGATTCTAAGATGTGAATTTTATATTATGTCTTAGGTGAGGATGCTGACTTGGTTGTCATCGGTTCCGGTCCAGGTGGATATGTTGCAGCCATCAAAGCCGCCCAGTTGGGGCTGAAGGTATTGGGATTATATTCGTTTGTTCATTCGTTCACGAATTTATATAGTGGCTCTTCGAGGAAACTACTCAGAGGCACTCCCAACTCCAGGCTTGCCCAGAAAAGATAGTGTTTAAGCCTGATGAGGTAGGATTCTGGAAAAGTCCCATTGTGTAGATGTGGCTGTAAAGGAAGACTGTTTAAGACCCATGGGCCCACCCAGAGAGGTTGCGATTCTTCATATTTGCAGCACTAAGGCCCAGCAACATCCATGGGGTCACCTGGTGCCGTCAGCTCTTGGAGCTCTGGCGACATTCATGATGTATCCTCTCCAGTGTCTCCTCTCTCTTGTTGCCTCTCTCAGCTCCTCTAGGCTCATGCCAGACTTTTCCTGTACCTCATCCACCATCTCTTCCTCGGTCTTCCGCGTCTCCTCCTTCCCTCATCGCATGCCGTCATCAGCTCCTTTTCCAAACCGTTAGATCTCATCACATGGCCGAAGTAGCTCAATTTCCTCCAAGTTGCTGTTTGCTGAAATGTCTCCTCCCTATCTATTCCGAGCTCCCCATGGGGTAATGTAATTGATACGTGAGGCAGGGTTTTGTGGTTAATAGCTTAGGGGAGCTTATTTGTACATATGTATAAAGGGAGTTCCCCAATATATTCGAGTTGCAACAGAGGAAGGGAGGATTAAAAATACGATTTTCGGGGTACATAATGGTTACGGATATAACGATTAAGACGTGCAAGATATTGCAAACTGGA
This sequence comes from Lumbricus terrestris, assembly GCA_949752735.1. NCBI lineage: Eukaryota > Metazoa > Annelida > Clitellata > Crassiclitellata > Lumbricidae > Lumbricus > Lumbricus terrestris. Next base: position 45,133,617 of record OX457046.1, on the reverse strand, counting down.
GTTTTGTTTGTTGATAGACGGTTTGTATAGAAAAGAACGCGACTCTCGGCGGGACTTGCCTCAACGTTGGTTGCATTCCTTCGAAGTCGTTGCTCAACAACTCGCATTACTACCACATGGCGAAGCACAACGACCTCGCAAGCCGTGGAATCGAATGTGAGCGCTCAACGCATTTTACGACTCTTCTACTGTCTTACTCCGTCGCTTTTACCATTTCAATTTCCGATATCTTGACCTTGACATGATTACTTTGGAGTAATATTACTTTGGCATAATTACCCTAATAATAATAATAATAATAATAATTACGACAATTTATATGGCGCAGTAGCACAGCCTTGCTGTTACAAGGGCGCCTAACAAAGCAACTAACATGCGGGATAAGCCCTAGCGAACAAATATGTTTTTAGCATGGGTTTATCAGAGTCCACTGAGCCTGCAGATCGACCTAATTACTTTGACCTAGTGGCCTTGACTTAATTACCTAATGCCTAGTGACATTGAACTTTGACCTTGGAGTCGTTGAGTGTTACTGTTGTTTTTTATATTGTTCTTTTTATCTGTTGTTCTTTTTAGTCGACAACTTGTCTTTGAACTTAGTCAAGTTGATGGAACAGAAGACGAATTCGGTGTCAGCCTTGACGGGTGGAATAGCTCACCTATTCAAACAGAACAAGGTCAGTTCAGCCATCAAAATTAGCTAAACAGGAAAAATTAGGTCGGTTCAACAAGAATAATTAGGTCAACTTAAGAGGCAAAATAAAGACAGAAAGAACTAGGTCAACTCAACATGAATATCTTCATACATGTATTATACTTTTCAGCATCATTCATTTCTGTGGTATGAGATAATTTATTTGCATACTGCATCCTAAGGCATATGGCTTGTTTGCTGATAGCTGCATGTTAAGATGTTAATTAGTCTATGCTAATTAGTCCATGCTAATGAGTCCGCACTAAGCAGTCCATGCTGATTAGTCATGCTAATTAGTCTATACTAATCAGTTCATGCTAATTTGTCTACACTAATTGGTCCATTCTATTTAATCCATACTATTCAGTCCATGCTAATTATCCAATGCTAATTAGTATCTGTTGATGTATGTTGTTGTCATTGTTGTCAGGTGCGGCAGGTGCAAGGTGTTGGTCAGATAAGTGGAACGAACGAAGTAACAGTTAAGAAGGACGATGGAACAGAGGAGAAAGTGAAGACAAAGAACATCCTCATCGCCACAGGATCTGAAGTGACGCCATTCCCAGGCATAGATGTAATACGCACTCTTCATAATTGATTGCGTATATCAATCGATCAATCAGTCCGTCAATCAATCAATTAGGCAATCAGTCAATCAATTAGTAAATCAATCAGATAATTAATCAATTAGGCAGTCAATCAATTAATCAATTAGGCGGTCAATCAGTTGGTCATTCAATCAATTAGGCAATCAGTCAATCAGATAATTAATCAATTAGGCAGTCAATCAATTAATCATTTAGGCGGTCAATCAGTTGGTCATTCAATCAATTAGTCAATCAATCAATCAGACAATTAATCGATTAGGCAGTCAATCAATTGGTCAGTCAATCAATTAGTTGGTCAATCAGTCGGTCAATCAATCAGTCGACTAATCAGTCAATCAATCAAAATTTATGTAGCACCCACTCGGTGGAAAAGAACCGCCCTAAGCAACCGACTGATGGAAACGAAACGGACGGAGAAGTCACGTTCCTCCAAGTGCTTACAAATGGTTAAAATTGTGGATGTTGCGGTGTGGTGACGTATCTGTCTGCGTTGTTAGATCGACGAGGAGACAGTTGTATCGTCCACTGGTGCCCTGTCGTTGACGCAGGTTCCCGAGAAGATGATCGTCATCGGCGCAGGGGTCATCGGGGTCGAACTGGTAAACTGGTGACATGTATTTTATTTTGTGATGATAGTTTTTCTTAATTTCTGCTGCTGCTGATGATGATGATGATGACAACGACGATAATGATGGCTATGATGACGGTGGTATTGATGATGAAGATTATGCTGACGATGATAATGATGGCTATGATGACGGTGGTATTGATGATGAAGATTATGATGATTATGATGATGGTAGAGGTGGTGGTGGTTGTGGTTTTCATAGTAGAGAGCAAGGGTGACGGTGGTGATGGTGGTCAATATAATGATGGATTGATGGTGTTGATGGGGATAAGGTGGTGGCAGATGACAAGGAGGAGGATTAAAGGCTTTTATCACAGTGCGTGTTGTTGTAGGGTTCCGTTTGGTCTCGTTTGGGTTCGGACGTGACCCTCATCGAGTTCCTCGGCAACATTGGAGGCGTCGGCATCGACCTTGAGATCGCCAAGTCCCTTCAGAGGGTTCTCACGAAGCAGGGTCTCAAGTTCCAGCTGCAGACGAAAGTCGTGAGCGCCGCGAAAGAGGCTGGTGCCATCAAAGTAGTTGCTGAAGATGCCAAGAAAGGAACGCAGCATGAGGTACACGTACAAACAGGAAAAATATGCTCTGTCAACAACCTAGCACACGCACACACATGCATACACGTATGTGTGTATATGTATATATAAATGTAATTATGAATGTATGTACTATGTATGTATGTATGCACACTCACTCAGTTGCTTGCACAAATGTCGTAGAACTTTGCATTTTAACTCGTATTTGATATCTTGTTGGTTAAAATCTAACATTAATTAAGCATTTTTATATTCTGTTTACATTTCACTGCATAGTTTGTGAGCTGCTAGTTACATTTTTACTGTTCATTTTGATTCAAGTTGTTCTAATTTTTAAATATGTGGTTTTTCTATTGTTAATTTTAATGTTAAATTAGATCTGTTAATCGTGGTTTAACGTTGATTAGCGTGCTATCTCTCTGCTTTGCGTTGTAGTTGACTTGTAACGTTCTTCTCGTGTGTATTGGACGTCGGCCTTACACGGTTGGCCTTGGTCTCGAGTCCGTTGGCATTCAGGTTGACAACAGAGGACGGGTTCCAGTCAACGGCAGATTCCAGACTAGCGTTCCAAAGTGAGTTTTGGAGAGAAAAACCAGAGCTGCGGAAAATGTTGTTCCCCTAATTGTTTCTTGTTCTTATTGGTAATATTACGGTTTATATACAACTAGCTGAATAACCCGGCGTTGCCCGGGAAATATAAGTTTTTGTCTCCAGCCACGCCTGACCCCGTTCCGACTTCACCATTCTGACCCCGCCTTCCATCGACCCCCGCGTTAAGGAGAAGTAACGAACCTCTCCGCTAGGTGTACAGGTCTGGTCGATAATCGAAGAGCAAAACCCGTTAAGTCCATTCGACACGTAACTGAGAAAAACGACTTTTTCTGAAAAGATACTACCATTCAGCGCAACGTGCTTTTTTCATAAATTGCTCTTTGCCACTTAGATAAAGGAAGTTTTTTAAATCTACGCTTTTTTATTCCGATTATTTGCAGTTATATTCGCATTATTTACGTCCACAACATTTTTGCTACGCGGTTTGGCGAGATGTGACGTTAAGATTTGAGCTCAAAATAATGACGTCATGAGTTTAGTGAACATAATTATGCCGTGTCTAATATATCGTTTTTATAACAGCGAAATTTAAAATATGGAAAGATTTTTGGATGGCGATCTTTATGATTTTCTCGTGTGGATCAGAAGAAAAAAGCCGAGAATAATCCTCGCAAATATTGTCGATAGAAGTAAATATCACGTGACCTCAAACCGTCATGCCATTGGCTGTAGTTCTCTGGTAGTCAATGGAGGCCTTGTGGAGGCGATCAACGTGAATGGATTTTGAATCGCTTATCGCGTGCAAGTTTAAATGTTGACATCTCGGGACTTATAAAGTGAATTGGCAGCCGAAAATAGTGGCGTTTAACTCCAAATGTGGGTAAGAATCGATTGCAAAAATTTTTTTTAAACGAATCGCTGTAATTTCCGAGTAGGCCTCCGGGCAAAATTGGTGCATCCCACACACAGAAGGACAAACTTTGAGTTTTATACTTTAAGATGTTTAGTTTTGTGGTCAATGTGTTAGGCATCATATTTGCTAGCCAGAAATCTGTTAACTCTTATGGTTTTCTGTTGAGATACATAAACATAATTTAATTATAACTTAATCAAATGCCATCAAATGACTGTAGGATAATGCAGAGTTATTAATAGGCCAATTTGGACGTTATAAGTAGACATACATTTATTTTGTGCACATACATTTTGTCAAGATGCCTCTCCCCCATCGTGCACACCTGTACGAATATCGCCATTTGGGTTTTCTGATGACCCCACCGCCCCCTGCATATGTAAGATATGGACAGCTTCTTGCTCAGAAATTGATGCTTGGGCATTAGATAAATAACAGCTATAATAATAATTATAGACATGATACTAATAATAACATCGTTTGATCACCGATACCATTCAGCGTTTTGGTGCAGTGGTATTTTTCACCCACTTTCTGACCTCCTTCCAAGAAAGAGATTAATTGCCCAGGATGCCTTACATCTTTGTTTTAACTTCGCTGTATCTAATAGCCGTTGGATGTGTTGTGTGGTAGTGGAATGTGTTTGAAGATGTTTTGAGAAATCTAGATTCTTCGTGCAAAGATGAAACAATGAGACGTGTTTAAAAAAATTCCTTTTGTTGTTACTTCATAGCATCTTCGCCATTGGTGACTGCATCCAGGGGCCGATGTTGGCCCACAAGGCCGAAGATGAGGGTAAGTTTCGTATACGATAATACAACACATTTGTATTTGATCTTGCACTTCTCCAAGGTTACCGGTATGGTTAACTTGGCTGGTTTTGGCGGATTCCTTTTGACTGATATGTTTGGCTTTTTTGTGTGTGTGTCTGACTTTACCCAGTGCTCGTTTGTGACTGGTATTTAGCTAACCAGTCATGGTTTTTAATGGTTTGCTGAGTATTGTTTTTTTCTGTGACTGATTTTAAGTTTACCAGTGCTTGTTTGTGACTGGCTTAAACGAATCGGGTCATGGCTTTTGATTAGCTTGTCAAGCGTATGTTTTTGTGACTGATGTAAAATCAGTTAAAACAATGAAACTTGGAGGCATTGTTTGTTCTTGGCTGACTTTTCAGGCTGGTCATTCATTGTTTTGACTATTGTTGTTGCATCAATTGTCTGTTGCAGGCATCCTGTGCGTTGAGGGCATCTGTGGCGGCGACACGCACATCGACTACAACTGCGTTCCATCCGTCATCTACACACATCCAGAGGTCGCGTGGGTCGGAAAGAGCGAGGAACAACTCAAGGAAGAGGTCGGGATTCTTTGCTATCAGGCGGAATAGGAGGTGGAAGAGCAGGAGGAAGAGTAGAAGGAGGAGGAAGTGGAGGAGAGGAAGAAGAAGATGGTGGAGAAAGAGTAGATGAGAAAGAAGAAGAGTAGGAGTTGGAAGAGAAGGGGAGAATTAAAAAGGCATATCCTTAAGCAAGTCTGAGGCAGCTATGCTTACGAATTGCTAGTGACTTATTCTCATGTGAGAGAGCATGTGAGAGTGTGAGAGCATATGAGTGTGTGTGTGGCCAGTCCTCTCCCTCGCCATCTCATCTTCCCATCAACAGTGTACGATCGGTGCACTCATCATGGCAGAGTTGTCCGCGAGATAGAGGTTGGGCAGTAAACCTCAAATACATTAATCGGGCAGGTGCATATGATCGCACTGTGCATGGTGTTGGGACATGGATGGATGGTGCAATTTTTAATGGCTTTAAATGCTGGTTATGTTGACTACGTGTGTATGTATGTATATACATGTGTGTATGTTTATTTGGTTGGGTGGCCGTAGGCAACTCCAGGGTATTGACCTCTCACAACTTGCTCTGCTCTTTCCTCATATCTCCTTTCCCCTCACAGTTTATGATCTGGGTCTCACCCTCGATTCTGAACTCACTCTGTCCCAGCATGTGAACTTGGTTGCTCGGAGTGCCTATTGTCAGCTTCGGGTGGTCTCCCGCTCTCTCTCTCTCACGACGCGGTCCTTGTCCTTGTCCACGCCTTTGTTACAAGTCGAATTGACAATTGTTGCTCCTTACTTGCTGGTCTTCCCATTGGGGTCCTGGGGCGACTTGATCGTGTATTGCGCTCCGCTGCTCGCCTTGTTGGGCGGCTTCCTAAATTTGCTCCTGTCTCTGCCTATATGCGTGATGTGCTGCACTGGCTGCCTGTGTCCCAGCGGATCTCATACCGCATTGCTGCTCTGGTCTCTCGCTGTGTATTTGGCTGTGCTCCGTCATACTTGCGTGATCTTTGCTGTCCAGTCTCTGACGTTGCAGCGCGTCGTGTACTTCGCTCTTCGGTTAGGGGTGAACTTCTGGTCCCGCGGGCTCGCTTAGTTATTAAGCAGCGCCGTGCTTTCTCGGTTGTGGGGCCTACAGTCTGGAACGACCTCCAGGTTACGCTTCGCTCTCTACTTGTGGCCCATCCGGCTGGATTCTACAAGTCTCTCAAGTCTTTTTTCTTTGCTCGTGGTTGGGCTGGGAGCGCCTCTGAGTAGTTTCTTGAAGGGGCGCTATATAAATGCTATAAATGAATGAATGAATGTATGAGCACTTGTTATAATAGCACCCCTTCATGATTACTACTCCGAGGCGCTCCCAACTACAGCGTGGACACTGAATTATAATTTCACACCAAAGTCATTAGCAAAATCTGTGAGTGAAGGACATGCTCAGGGTCCTTAGATGCAGCTTGAGGTGGATTCAAACCCGTAACCTTCCGACTACAGGCATCAAACATAACCCCACACCACTACGCCCCCGCAAAGAATTGAAAGAGCAGTGTTTTTAAAACATGTGTTTTCTTTAAAATAGAAAGTTGAGTACAAGGTCGGTAAGTTTCCGATGGCGGCGAACAGTCGATCGAAGACGAACAACGATACGGAGGGACTCGTGAAGATCCTCGGAGACAAGAAGACGGACAAGATCCTCGGAGCACACATCGTCAGCTCGGTACGTCAGGATTCTCTCACGACTCATTTTGCATTTTGTTTTATCGAATTCAATAAAACTGTTTTTTATGAAATGCGTGACAGCTTTATTTGAGACAATATACAGTACAACCGTATTTGATGCAATACAAGACGGCTGAGTAGTTTGAAAATTTCTCCTAGGAATAAGTAGGGGAGCAACTGGCACTGGGGTATAACTGGTAGAGTGAAGTGGGTTGTAAAAGGGAATAGGTGGCAAATGGAAACGGCTGGAACAACAGGCATTGAGGAACAGCTGGCTGTGGGCAATAGGCCATTGCAAAAATTTTTTTCCTAGAATGTTCATTGTGCAACCCTGCCATATTGTTACTATTACTTAAACATAATTGCCTGCAAATTTTCAAGTCTGTAGGCCATGTTTTGACCCCCGCCCACCTAAAAAGTAGTTTTGTGTTCAAAATGGACATCGACAACATGGTAGCAAATTGTAAATTTTTTGCTTTACCTTCTAGAGGCTGTACCCATGGTAGCAAGGAGTGAATATATGAAAAAAGAACCACCTCAGGAAGTAGTTCCTCCAATTTCATCCACCCCAAACCGCCCATTACTTAGAAAGGATGATAGAGAAGTGCCTGAAGCGTGGCTTATAGGTTGGCTTGTTGGCATCACATATTTGAAAGAAACTTGAGCTCAGTTCACAAAGACTTGTTTGGTGCAACATCAGGCCCTGACAACACCAATTTCATTAAGAGATTCTATTTGGCCAACAATTAACACAGAAGCTGGTTTTAAAACCCTGGAAATCAAAGACAGGTCTTTGAAACGCACTAGGAAATCCTATACAGTCACTGAAGAGAATACTTTCTACTTCAAATAAATAGAACTTGCTACCTCGCGCTGACTATTGGGAATGTGCTGAATTAATGTTGATACTTCTGGGTGAGACACCTGAAAGAGGAATACACAGGCTGAAGCCAGGAGTAGCGCGTCATGCTCGATGGATGCCATCCATTTTGTATCCTGCAAAGATGTTGGCTTTCAGTGCTCAAGCGGGATATGACAAGGACATGATCAGCCAATTGGAAGCACTATGTAAATTTAATGCGCTATTCTACGTTGAAAACTGGCTCTCTTCATCCATTGGGGCCGATGCAGCATATAATGATCTCAAGCTATGGCATGACTTGAACAAGTATTGAAAGCATGATCCACAAGTTGCCAATGCAGCCATGAAAGCCTTGGAAAGGCACTTCTGGTACTTAACAGAAGAATGTGCTGTATTCTCTCTCTTTTCAAACAGGCTTTCCACTTCAGAAAGACAGCAGATTGCTCGAACACTGCTCCGAATTCCTAGACCAAGACAGTCTGAAAGGGGCCATCCAACGTTTCCTATGCTGAGCCACAGTACAAAGCTATCATCCCTTATTGGACCCAAATCCTGGTTCTTGTTTCACAGCATGGGAATTGGCGCCGACTGGCTAGGAAAACCTGTTAGTGAATTTCACAATGATCCCAATACTAAGAAGCTGATACATATGTGCGGCATGTCAAAGTGGTGAATGATCTGGCGGAACGGGCTGTGAAACTAATCCAAGACTTCTCAACTAGTGTTACCAATGATGAAACACAAAAACAGTTTTTATTGCAAATGGTCGAATATCAACACAAAGAAATTCCCAACTTTCAAAAAGCGACATTAAAGAAATTAACCTTCTCCTCCACAAAAACCTTAAATTCAGTAAAGTGATTTGACATGATATCATTGTGTAATTCATTCATTCATTCATTCAAGAATTTATATAGCGCTTCTTCAAGGCGACTACTCAGAAGCGCTCCCGACTCTAGCACGGCAAAAAAGGACAGTTTTGAGTTTAGTAAAAAATGTTCCAGTAGTAACCCCAGTAGACGTAGTTCCTGTGGAAGCTCATTCCACACAACTGGGCCGATCACAGAAAAGGCTCTATGCTGCATCGTTGCAGTTCGTGCAAAAGGGACCAATAGCAATCCCTTCTGTGCAGAGCGGAGGGGGCGGTGGTCTAGGATACTAGTGGAGCAACAAAGCTCTTGCAAGTACTGTGGGGCGATTCCAAGCTGGCATTGCCTAACTAGGGCAGCGATCCTAAATTCAATGCGCTGCCGAGTAGGAAGCCAGTGTAATGTCTCCAGCATATAGCTGGACACATGATCAAATTTAGGGATATGTCCAATTAAACGTGCTGCAGAGCGTAAGACTCTGTTTAAGCACATTATTCGATTGGATGGGAGGCCAGAGTAGAGTGACGAGCAATAGTCGAGACGGGAAGTAATGAAGGAATGGACCAGAGTGGTGACAGCACTAGATGTCAGTGAACGAGCAATTGTGCGAAGCTGACGCAATTGATAGTAGCAGTCTCGAGTAAGTCGGTGAATGTGAGGAGCAAATGTGAGCTCTTGGTCCAACAGGACACCAAGGTCACGGACCGTATTTGAGAAAGTGTAAGTGGGGAATTCAGTCACAAGTGCATCGAAGTCAATTTTAGCAAGTTGCTTACGATTGCCCAGCCAGATAAATTTAGTCTTAGTTGGGTTTAGGCGCAGTCGGTTAGATGACATCCATGTTTCTAAGGCAGTTAAGGTCTCACTCATGTCCCGGACCACTGATATGGCGCTAGACGATAGGCAATGCTTGTACGCTTGTACATCATCAGCGTAAAGCTGACCCAAAACTGCATGTGTTGTAAGAAGAGATGCAAGATCAGAAGTATAAATTATGTACAGAATTGGACCAAGGACAGATCCCTGCGGCAGGCCATGTTGGGCAGGGACCCATGCGGACCTGGTAGAACCATGGACCACACAGAGAGAGCGGTCATATAGAAAAGAGGTTATCCATTCAAGAAAGTTACCAGTCAGACCAAACGAAACATTCAATCGTTCTAATAAAATCTCATGGTCAACAGTATCAAATGCGGCACTGACATCGAAGAGAGCCAACAGTGTGAGTTGGCCCCTGTCGATGCACTATTACCAAACTTGTTAGTTTCTATATATGTAGCTTGTATTCTTTGTAGAGTATCTTATGTTACAAACATTTTGTCATGCAGGAAAACAATGATTTATTAACTAAATCAGTTGATCATGTTGGGCGGGGGTCAAAACACCACAAAATGACCTAAAATTTGGTGAACATTCACATTTTGCCATTAGAAACAATATAGGAGGGTTGCACCATAGAATTTAAAAAAAAATATTTTCCCCATACATAAATGAAATGGCCTAGTGGGCAACTTGCTGACAAAGGGGAACAGCTTGCCAGAACTCTTCAAGATCTTGTTGTGTGAAGATTTTCAATGAATTGAGGAAACACTTGAGCATATTCTTGTTGTGTTGCCAACTTGCCATTGGGACATGGCTTTTTTAATGTGCAGTTGTTCACAAAATGTACAGTTCTAAATGGATTTGTGCAGTTGTAGAAACACTTTTGTACAGCTAAAACTGGCAAAATGTGTCATTGTCCTCCGATTGGAAGTAATTTACCATGGAGGATGGGAAAGGAAAGAAGGAGTTGTGCAGTTCTAAAAATTCCTTAAAAATAGCCCTGCATTGGGAACCTAATCAAGAGCCATGTTGTGTACATGTGTTGCCATTTCAGCCAAGCGTCTTATTTGACTCAGAATGAATGGATGGATGTTGTAGGTGGCTGGTGAGTTGATCAACGAAGCGGCTCTTGCGATGGAATACGGTGCGTCCTGCGAAGATGTTGCACGCGTCTGTCACGCGCATCCCGTAAGTGTCGCAACAGATCACAGGAATCTGTCATTATATTATTAGTGTCATTTTGTATTCATGCAGCCGCCTTTTTAAACCTCTCTTCAGAAGTGTGAAACTTTTTGAGTGGAAAATAATGAAGGGATTGTTTGCATTTGAAGAAAATGTTGATGGAAGATTGTTTTCATTGCAGTTATCGATCGTACATTAATTGTTTTTGTACAAAGAAAGTAGTAACTAACTCGGTGAATACATTTCTGACAGTTTTTCTCAAATTTGACATAATGTAGACCGAATTAATTGAATTTAAGCGAATTTATCCTTTTTATTTATTTATTAATAAATTAAAATTTTAATTGGTACCAATAAATTGACTGCCATGCCATCAATTTCCATCTTTTCTCGTTTTTTTTCCAGACTGTGGCCGAAGCTTTTCGTGAGGCCAACCTCGCTGCCTTCTCTGGCAAAGCCATCAACTTCTGATCTGAGCGTGAAACTTCATCTGGCCGCCAACGCATTTTCGCTGTATTTCTCGGACGTTGTTTTATCATGGACTTGTTTACGACGGAATGCCGCTGTACTTAGAAACCATTTTTGTCGTTCTAAAACAAACAACGCATCAAAAATGACTTTTAAGAATTTTTCGAACGAAATCTTTAGAGGAACGTAGTTTGTCTATGGCGTATTGTATATGTGTGTGTGTAAGCGAATCTCGTAGCTTCAATGTTTGGCTGCTTTGTGGATGATGATGATGACACCATCTTGGTGTTTAGTTGACTGTTCACTGGGATGCCTGATGGTACAGTGGTTATGGTGCCGGACTATTAATCAAGAGTTGCGAATTCAGATCCTAACGGGCAGAGATTTCTTTAGAGGTTTCCATTATTCATTCATTCATTTATTTATTGAAGAATTAATACGGCACCTCTTCTAGAGGACTACTCAGAAGTACTCTCGACTCTAGCACGTCAAAAACAGACGTCGTTCCTGTGGGAACCCATTCTAGACCACTGGCCCGCAACGATTCTGTGATGTGGCAGTTTGATGTACGAATGGAACCAAGAACACTGCTCCCTAGCTGATTCGGTTTTAGCAAATTCACCAACTGTATGCTGCTGGTGGAGGATTAGATGCCAGGGAGAGGACTGGAGAATCGGCCTCAATTGCCATGGCTAAGATAATGAAGTCAGTAAGACTTCATGCCAGTGGCTGCCTTAGGTTAAAGCTTAAAGCTCTTTTTCATTGAATTCAGTAAAGCATTTGATAAGGTCTTTTTTAAGAAGGGTGATTGGTCAAGAACGTTATGGTATTCTCATAATGGGTTTGCATTTTTAGATCAGGAATGCCATGAGGAGCTATTTAAGTAGAGCTTTAAATATGAATGATTATCTTTTTGGGAGCGTTACTGAGGTTCTATGAGTGCGTACTAGAGCATTTTGGGAACTCTGGGGTGTGTGGGAGTGTGGGTATGTCTCGGTAGCCCACTGTGGTTAAATTAGAACACCAGGGCCTTACGAAGCATTCTTGATATAATTATACGCATATGAGGCTTGCCGGGAGTTTTGGGGCTACTTCACAGGATCACAATACTGTGATGGGTTGCCTGACTAAACCAAAGGGAAGAGTTTCTTAGAAGTACTGCCCATGTAAGAAACCCTGACATTGCAAAGCTGTACTTGAAAGATGTGATATATTATATAAATATCTGGTTACGTTAACTTCATGTCTGATTACACTAGACACCTGCTTATTATTATTATTGTATTCGTTGCAGACCTTGATTAGGTCAAGTAGTGCTTGTGCTGCCGGTAGAAATTAAACGAATTTTGTGAACAGTCGTATTTTATACATATACAATACATGCAGCTGTAATTATATTAATTATTTAAATGAGTTTGTGTACGCCTCTTCATTTGGACTACTCAGAGGCATAGGCGCAACCACCTTATGGGACCCACGGGATGCGTCCCCCCAACTTTTGAGTGGTACCCTAACTTTATTATTATGGTCCCCCAACTTTTAGGACGTGATTTTCTATGGTCCCCCAACTTTTAGGATGTGATTGCACCTATGCTCAGAGGCGCTCCAAACCCGAGCGCGGACTAATAAAGCTGCCTTGAGATGAGGGAAGAACGCCTGGGATGGAGTTTTAGAAAAGGGAGTGAATAGCCGATGGGATCATGGGAGGCCATTCCAGGTTGAGGGTCATACCACCGAGAAAGCACGGTTCTACATAGTGGAAATGGACTGGACTTTCGGGGAGGAGGTTAATGAACATGGCAGGAGATAGACAACTGGAAAATGCTCATCCATTCGTGCAGCCAACCGTTGCAGAGCGACGATGGCGGAATGACATGACAGTGGAAGTACAAGCAAAAGCGACAGAGAACAGACTTTGTTCGGTTGAACAAAAGGAGCGGAAATGGCGAGCACTAGGAGTAGGGCTTCGGATCTTGCAAGGGGAGTAGAGGTGGGGTGGGGGAGGAGACCTAGCAGGCTGCAGCGCCAGACCAGAGGGCAAATTTGTGGAGAACGCCATGCATACAGTTGTGGCCTCTGTGTGTCCGCGCTCGCGTGTGTAAATGTAATGTAAATGTAGATGTAATCGGATTTTTATATAGCGGCTGTCTTATGGCCTCGACCCTGAGGGTGAGATCCTTCACCACCGCTCGCCCGTTTGAATGGACGCCACGCCATTTAGGTCCCCGTGCACGTACCGTGCTAGCCCGAGATTTTGAATCTCTGAAATAGCCACCTTCGGGATTCGAACCGCAGCCATCACGCTCTCTACCGCACGGCCGCCAGCTCTCTTACCGATGTAGCTAACGTGGACTAGTGTGTGTGCGTGTGTATGTGTGCGTGCAGACGTACGGATAGGTGCATGGATAGGGAGATAGATGGATAGATGTAGCCTATGTATGTATGCATACGACGTGTTTGCGGTGAGGGTAAGAGTGAGGAGGAGGAAGAAGAGAAGAAGGAGGATGAGAGGGAGGCTGCAGAGCACTTACCGTTCGTTGCAAAGCAATGACCCTCATTGTTGTCGTAAAACGTCGCTAACGACCAAATCATCTGCCGCGCTGCCATATGACCTACAGGTCCTGCACCATCATTCCAACGCACAGGCACGCACGTCTATACTTACATATATATATATATATACATATATATATATATGTTACATGGTGTATATATACATAGAAAGAGATTGAGTTATACATACATATATAATTATATATATATATATTACATGGTGTGTATATATATATATACACATAGAAAGAGATTGAGAGATTATACCATTTACCGGTAGGCTACATATATATATTAGGCTATAAGCTTATATCTCGTTGTTACATGTTTAACGACACTGCCATATCTAAGATGATTAGTGTCGCCACGCCATTTAGGTTCCCGTGAACGGACCCGAGATTTTGATTCTCTGAAATAGCCACCTTCGGGAAGCGAACCGCGGTCCGTACGCTCTGTTTCACAGAGTCGCGCACAGACGCGCGGCCAGCGCTCTTACCGATGTAGCTAAGCGAGCCAGTAGACCTACATATTATACATCTATGCATCGATTATATTAATTTATACCATATCGCTGGCAGTAGCGGCGCCAAATGGGGTTAGAGGGCTAAGCCCACTAAAAAAGGCCATCCGGTCTGTTAACACGTAAAATTGATATATTTCAACGCTAAGCTCCTCCCCTTAAAAATAAAATGCATCCATGAGATTTCGACCAAATGACTAAAAAAGTCGTAAGAAATTTTGGCGGATGAAAATGGAAAATTTCCTCAGCGAGGATTCAATCCCCCAAAACTGAAATCCTGGCGCCGCCACTGATCGCTGGCGCCCTGTAGGCTACCCTTGGCTTTCAATTGGCTGCTCATAAATTTGGAGACGGCGATTGTCAGCTATACCGTCTCAAGGTCATAGATACCTCTGATCATATGCAACGCGTTATAGAAGGCGAGATCTCCAACGAACCGGCTACCCTGTCTAACACATAACTCGTCCATGTGAAATTAGACACCTTTGAAACATTTTCAACGGATGCTATATTAGTCCACAATTCAACTTAATGTTTTGTCTCCTGCATCAACATAATTACGTTACGCCGAAAATGACCGTTTTTGACCCACCCACCCACCTCAGCGTTACAATATACCCAACGCTATTTTTCCTGAAAATTCAGTTAGGCCTATGCGAAATCATATTTATAATTCAGATTTACATAGCGAATTTAATATAGTAGGCTATGTGGGCCAAAATTATAATTTGACAGTAGTCTCTAGGCTTAAAATATAAATAATGTTTTATTTATATAAATGACTGTCATTCTTGAACTGCAATTTTCTTAAATTTTACCTCAATAACAACATTTTGCACATTGCTGAAAAGTTTCACGGACTAAATTGCTCATTAATAATTAATTAAAAAAATTAAGATTGGCTAATTATTTGCTTAGTCTGGGCTATTTGATAGTTCTGTTGAGAATCAATTTTAAATGTTTAAGATTCGCAACATTCTTTTGTAATTTCTGTCATTTTGTGCTCTCATCCTAAGACAAATCCAACAGACAAGGCTAAAGACATTCTATTATAGGTAAGTAAGTAAGTATATACTTTATTGAACCGCCTGCAAACGCACTGCGGGAACAATGTACAAGAACAGAATAATTAATGCAAGTATACAATCAAGACAAATAGAAATATGCAATTCAATAAACACATTATACAACTACATAATAGACATGTTGTGAACTATACGGGAGAGAACTTAGGCTAGACAGGGAAAAAAATATATTGTCACTTGAATAGCATCCGTGTTATAAAGTCACTTGAATAGCATCCGTGTTATAAAGTGTTATAAAGTATTATAATTCTATTTGATAAACTGCTTTTTGTACCTGATAGCGGTGTGTCGATAAGATTTTGCTACCATTAAACGAATATAATAATAATAATAATAATAATAATAATAATAATAATAATAATAATAATAATAATAATATTAATAACACCCAACCGAGCAGTGCAGAGCCCCTTTGGAGCAGGCAGAGCGTGTGGGATAGACCACTGATTGAGGTAGACAGGACAGCGGTATCATGGGCCTCCTACAGCGATCCGGTCAACATGGCCCGGTTGTTTGCGGTGACCTCCCCTCATGCGGGGGACTGGCTTTCAACCATTCCTGTGACCGCCTGTGGCTTGGATCTAAGCAATGAGGCAATCCGGGTGGCCGTTGGACTGCGTCTGGGTTTGGAGTTATGTGCACCGCACCAGTGTCAGTGCGGAGAGACCGCCGACTCAAGAGGACACCACGGGTTGCTCTGCAGACGCTCTTCTGGAAGAACAGCTCGACACTTTGCGGTCAACGACTTGGTGTGGAGGGCACTCTCGAAGGCTGACATCCCCAGTTCTAAAGAGCCTCCAGGCCTGATTAGAACGGACGGCAAAAGACCTGACGGTGCCACTCTCGTCCCATGGGCCAGAGGTAAATATGTTGCCTGGGACTACACAGCCATCCACACATGTGCTGCTGTCTCCTACTTACATTTGTCTTCAGCGGTTTCCGGAGGTGCTGCTGAACACGCGGCGGATCGAAAGTGCAGCAAGTAGGCCTACTCGACGCTTCCTGTCTCCCATGAGTTTGTGCCAATTGCAATCGAATCGTTAGGCCCCATCAATCTTGCGGGTCGCGAATTTTTATTGGAGTTGGGCCGCCGTTGTGCCGCTGTTTCCGGCGATCCTGGGGAAATTGTCTATCTCTTTCAGAGACTTTCTATCTGCACGCAACGTTTTAATGCTGTCGCTTTTAGAGGCTCTTTTGCA
>OX457046.1:44957083-45112083 GCA_949752735.1 Lumbricus terrestris | reverse complement strand
GTTTTTTTATCCAGGCGCCTCGTAATTGTTTGGATGAGGCGCAGAGTTGTTTTTGTGGACGCGATTTATGCTTTCTCATTTGGTTGATATAATGTAGACTATAACCGTAATCGTAATCTCCTGATTTGTACAGCGCCACTGTAAAGTCAAGCGCTGCAGGGCACCCCTAACCAACTCAGCTATGATGAATACACCGACTGTACAGTGTCGGTAGGAAGGTGAGATGGTGAGGGAGAGGTCTGGCCACCCCCTCACACACACACACGCACACACGCACACACACACAGACCCTTATATGCCGAGGCCAAGGAAATGAAGTTTCAGTCCTCAAGAATTCATAGAGCATGTGTATGTATTTCAGTCAGTCAGTCAGTCAGTCAGTCAGTCAGTCAGTCAGTCAGTCAGTCAGTCAGTCACTCAGTCAGCCAGTCAGTCAGTCAGTCAGTCAGTCAGTCAGTCAGTCAGTCAGTCAGGCAGTCAGTCAGGCAGTCAGTCAGTCAGTCAGTCAATCAGGCAGTCTTTTGATCGGTCGGTCAGTCAGTAGAGTATGTCTGTCTATCTGTCCGCCTGTGTGTCTGCGAACTTGAACTGATATAGGGCCAGCGTATATTATTGCATAGACTGGTCTTCCTGGCATAAATGTATTCCTGGGAGCTACTGAATAATGTGTGGACCTAATTAGCTCAAGGGTTTACATTACATTACTGTTTATTATTCAACCTGATTCTTTCCACTTGTCTGAAGATCAGAGAAGGAGGCGCAATAGAAATTCCGTTGGAAAACGGTTTCGTTGTTTTTATTGCAAAACAACAATATCGCTTCTATAGCGCCTCCGACGCTGCCATTCTGGCGGTCAGCCTGCGTGCAATGGGATCCTTGGTGGCATCGATGTGTACGAACGCATCAGGAGTCAGGATTAACCCGTCTGAAACCCGGTTTATCCGACTGTGCACTCGGAAACAAAGCTGGACCTACATGTACAATTATTGTAAATGTATGTAGGCAGAGGCGCAGCGACCGCCCTCCGTATCCTCCGACCGGAGGGGGCCCCCGCAAGAAAGGGGGCCCCGAAAGTGGCAAAAATGTAAGGTGTAGGTAAGTGACATTTATTGACTCTGTTGCACAATCCATGCTGGAAAGCACTGTCAGAAAGGCATCAGCATAAGTAAATACGGGATACATGTACACTGTAGGCCTATGTAGGCTATACATAATATGGACTCCATTATAAGTTTGTTGTATAAATATAAATACCGCATTCCAATTTCTGCGTTGTAAGGGCCCTAAGAGCCATATTTTGAACGCTGAAAATGCAACGGAGTTTCAGATATACAGTATACTGGTGAAGGCAATTTGATGCCAATTCTATAAAAGTTCAGAGTATGATAATAATAATCAGGCCTAGGGCTTAATGATAATCATGAAATGAAATTACTTAGAATAAGCACGATACAGAATTACGTTGTATACCAGTTTAGTTTATGCATTGCAATGGGCCCCGCCGCCCCAGACATATGTTCGGAGGGGGCCAAATTCATTGTTGCTACGGCCCTGTATGTAGGCCTCGTTGCCTATTTTCGCACTTGATCTTATTCCTCTGTTTTCCGACAGGGCCGCCGATTGGGTGTTGGCAGGGGAATGCTCAGGGGCCCGGCGACTTGTTAAGGACCCGGGCTGCATGTAGTTATGTATTGAAAAGTTCATGATTTTGAGATTTTGTAGACATAATAATGCAGAGAAAATTAACTGCAATCAGTTTAAATTTTAAATTTCAAGTTAACAACTGAATAAAATCGTATTGCATTATATACAAATATCAATTATTGTAGGTCGTACGTACACCTGTACTTTTATCCCATCAAATCAATTTGTTTCTAAAAACTTAGTTTCATTCGCAAGTATTACATTGGGTTTTCTCTTCAAAATAGTGCTACATCATCAATTAATCACGTTACACCGTTCGGTGTAACGAATTAGAAGATACGGTAATGTAACAGTGGACAAACCCTGATATGGCGCCAGTCGCTGCATGAGTAGCCTACATGCTGCGGTGAGAAATTCTTCAACGGTGATTGGCACGTGTATGTAAATTAACTTCCAAGGTGTTCGTCTCTATATAATTATGCCAATTTGTACCTGCGTTTGTTTGTATCTTTGTTTGTATCTCTGTCTATTCCTGGGTTTATATAACATCTGTCTGCAGTATGTCGCTTATTCTTCGTTTACCTCTTTGTTTCCTCCACCCTCCTTTGCTCTACCTCTTCTTCTCTCTCTCTGGCCCTTCTTTTATCTCTTTCTATCCTCTCTCTTTGTTTCCCTCGTCTCTCTCCTCCATTCATCCATTCATTCATTCATTCATTCAAGTATTTATGTAGCGCCTCTTCAAGGAAACTACTCTGAGGCGCTCCCGACTCTAGCACGGCCAAACAGAACAGTTTTTAAGTGCTTATAGAATGTGTCAGAGAGCGATCTAGGAAACAGGCGCAGCTCAAGTGGGAGGGCATTCCACACCACCGTGCCAACCACAGAAAAAGCACGACTCTGTATCTCTCGATCACTGCAGTAAATGTCTCCAGGTCTTTTCCTGTCTCTGTCTCTCCATATCTCTGTCTCTCTATTTCTGTCTGTCTATCTGTATGTCTCTCTTACTCTCTCTATGACCTGGTTTTATCTGTGCACTTGTGAGTCTGTCCTATCCGTCTATCTGTCTTTCTGACTGTATCCACTTGTCCGTTTGTGTTTGTCTGCATATCTCTGTTGCCAGTGCAGTTCTATGCGTGCGTCAACTTGCACGACTATGTCTTTCTCCCTTTTTCTTTTCTTTTCTTTATTTTTGTATGTCTGTCTGCCTGTCTCTCTCTCTCTCTCTCTCTCTCTCTCTCTCTCTCTCTCTCTCTCTCTCTCTCTCTCTCTCTCTCTCTCCGTACTTCTCCATGCACAAGCAAGCTATATCTGCAGCGATCAGTTTCTCTATACATATCTACCCGCTCTTCTATCATAGCCTACATTCGTCTAGCCGAGTCTGTGTGCTCGTCTGTCTATGTCTTTCCACATGTCTGTCTGTCTGTCTGCCTGTCTGCCTGCGTCTTCCAGCGACTCTTCCGTAGGGAACAACGAGGACACGCTGTCCATTCGTCAAACGTCCTTCCGTCCATTTCTCCGTTGCAACGCAGCTTATCAATTGGCGCAGCATAAAGGTCTGGAGAGAAAGGAAGGAGTGAGCAGATAAGGTGCTCGATGAGAAGACCTTCCGATTCGTCCAACACAGCCACACACGCAAACATACACATGCACACACACATACACATGTACGCACAAACCGGCACGCACGCAGCCTACGCGCGCGCACACACACAAACACGCACGCACACGATAATAAATAATAATAACGACAATTTATATGGCGCCGTAACGCGGCCATACCGCTACAAGGGCGCCTCACAAACGGCTGAATGTATAATGTATGCCATAAAAACCTGTTACATTTAACTAATTTTAGAATTTTTTATCTGCGTGTTCAGATCATGACTGGGTTTGATTGATATAGATAGGCCTATATATACACACTCACACATAGAAAATTATAATATACATCTAGGACTCTGGGTCTATACATTATTTAGTGATCAAATAGCCTATGTACAAAATATAATGCTCGTAGATTTCAACACACCTCCCACCCCCCATTGGCGGTCCATTAGGCAACCACAACACACATACCGTAGAACACTCCTCATGACCACATCAGATAATTTCTTTTTTGACATTTTCAGTACAGCTCTTCTGAATTTTTAATCAGGAGGTGGGGTAATTCATGGAAGAGCCACAGATCACACTGCAGCTACTTTTATATCATCCACTTTTCGCTGCAAACGTCATCTAATGGAAATTTATGGAAGTCAAAAGTGAGCTAAAAATTGGAGGACCGCTGTAGGCTATTATAAAAGAAAAGGTTTACTCCTATGCTATACGGAGCGATAACTCAGTTACTATGTTGTTGACAGTTTTCACGTGACGCAGACCAGAGTAACGGAAATATTATTACATCGATTAATCGCGATTAAATTCGGAGATTTGTCGATTAATATGATTTTAGTTGGCACCAACTCTAATAAGAATAGTTTGGTTATACTTTAGCGCTTCTTATTTGAGTTGGTGCTGAATATCTAAATAGCCAAGTAAGCTTACATTGTAGTTGTACTCTCGCATAGGCCTAGGCCTATCTATCGTTATGTTTGATTAACTTCATTGGCTTCCCCTACGTGTCCGCATAGCCTACAATTAATTTTAAGATCCTATTTCTGATCTCCAAGACTGAGCGGGGTCTTGCCACAAATATCTGCTTCATTCTCATTCACCTTCCTCACAATGTGTCCGCTAATAGCACAGCTTCGCATTCGATTAGCAAAAACCAATTTGACGAATTTAGATGGCACAAAGTCAACATAATATTTATTGTCGGAGTCTTACAGACGCTTACTGCAGGGGAGTATAGGAAGTTTTAATGGAACGGGTATAATTGTCACCAAGTTTGTTGTAAGTGAGGAATGGGAGGTTATTTAACTGTTTATTAATTTATTCTCTCAACAATAAGCAGAAATAATAGGCCTACATACACACAGGGCCTCCGACAGGGACGCTACTGAGGCCATTTGGCCCCAGGCCTAACTTGATGAAGGGCCTCGGAATTTCGGAATTACAGAATTATTTGTAATAAATAACAGTACTTAATTCAGTAAATCCCTGTTAATTTTCAAGCAAGAATTTATTGAAATGGAGAATTACGGAACTAAGGAGTTATTCATTGAAATGTAGGGCTATACAAATTCTAATAATTTTGGGTCGAAATCATTGACGTTAAATAATTGCAAACTGTAGACAAATTCTTTATAAATCTGTTATTAGTTGTAAAACCGAAAACTTGTCACCACTCAACAGTCTAAACTCTATCGTAACTCGTTACTCGTAGTCATAAGTCAAACACTCGAACCTAAATAATTTTTAATATGAATATATAATCATCCGATACCCTGTGGATAGTGTAGCCTACACAGTACACTATACTAGGCTATTTAGGCCCATACATATTCTTACTTTCTTAGTCTCTTAGTGCGGTGGTGTAGCCAGGAGTTGGGGTTTGGGGCAGTGTAGAAAATGAATGTGGTGGTGGACGAATTCGAGGGGAATGAGGCCGATGAGGGCACGATTAGGGGCTTTGTTTTTAACTTAGGAAATTGATATTTAATCTATATTAAAATAGTTTTAACAATATCAGTCAATTGACAAAATTGACCACGATGTCAATTTTATTGAAAACATTGCAAATATTCCCCCTAACTATTAGTCTATTGTATTACATATAAATATTATTTTAGCTTAATCTCATAGGCTGCAGAAAGAAGAAGAGATCATTCAAAAGTGGACATGAGAAATGAAAGAAATTGGCTCGACAAAAGGAAGCTGCTTCAGCAAGCCGAAAATTTCAAATTTCTTTGCACATCCTGATAATAGCAATAGGCTCAGCCAGACAGAAGATCTTCGAGAAATAAATACATCACAAACAGAAATTAAGTGACCTTCAAGAGACTTTGATGACTGTAACAAATGTGACTGATACAGAATGGAGTTTTGAACCAAGAAAATGTAATTGTACAGCATTTAACAATTGACAATGTAGGCCTATCAGATAATTTAAATAATTTTATTTTAAATCCTTCAAATATTATGAGACATGTTGACATTGGAGCAGGATCTCATAGCGATTCAGAATTTTGACGTAGATTCTTGAATGAGAAGGCCTTGAAAATTAGTTGTGGCCCTGGGCCTCCAAATCCTGTCCGAGGCCCTGCATACACAGATATATACATGCGAACATGCATCCATACAAACATAGGTTGTAGCCTACATACATACATTTATGCAAGAACAGAGGTCATATTATATCTGCATCACTTCAATCCAGACCCATCCTCAGATCGCGCAGGGTGTGGCTGTATATCGCGCCCGCTTTCAGTTCAATCCACCGCTTTTCCGGCTTACTTACAGTCAAATAACCCTGCGGTCAAATTATTTTCTAACCTTCCGCACGCGTGTCTTTCTCGGCGTGGCCAGTCGTTATAAATCCATCAGAAATATCGCCGACTAGATTAGCTATCGATTGAGCAAATCGATATCAAACGAATTCCTCCGCATAACGTATAACACGCAGGCAACTTTTCTTATATACCACGCGGGCAACTCCTCGTATATACCACGCAGCCAACTCTTCTTATCCCGGTCCCATCAAGGGCCACTTCTATTCCCTCAAAAGACACGCCGAACTAAAAGCACTCTTATCGCCGAAAGCCTGTTCGTGACTCTATAATCCACAACGTTTTATTCTTTCTGACTTGCGCTGGGCGATATTGGACGTCGCTGCCGGTATTTTATTGGAAGTGGGCGCGGCGCCTTCGCGCGAAAAAGAAAAATTGCTACGTCGTAAGAATTTTATAGCGCATATCGACGCCTTGGAGCCCCCATGTCGTCATCCGTTGCGAAGGAAATGCGAATTATCGGATTGTCAATTTGGAATTCATTTGCCCGGTGACTCTTGATGCGCTGAGAAGAAAAATTGACGTATCTTGTAGAAAAGGTAGAAAGTTCGGAGCTATAGCTTGAGGTTGATGGTCAATTAAAAAATTCCACGAAGCACCCTAGGCCTAGGCTATATGATTAGGAGTCGCACTGAAGGTTTTTCATAAAATATTTTGAAAATTTCTCCAATTTGCACTCTAAAAATCTCAATTGACCAACGTGCGTTATTATATCACTGTACAACGGAGGCATAAAATGGATCCTTGATAGGAAACCCACTTATTGTGCATAGGCTACAGTTTCCTTTTCGTTCCTAACTTCCTAGGTCATGCCACTCACAACAAAATGCTAGGCCGATCGATTTATATAATGTGAACATTATATATAGCCTACTCAATGTACTCATAAACTTAAAAATGGAGACCACTTCTGCTAAGTGCTAACAATCATTTGTATACCGACAACTCTTGACCTATGCCAGTCATTTTTAAACCTCTCTGGTCAAATGCCACCGCCATTTTCCGATCCCACCTGTATGTGTGTGTGTGTGTGTCTGTGTGTGTGTGTGTGCTCAGATGTTAGGTCACCTGACCGCATCCGCCTGCCTGTCCGTGTATTTGTCTGTATGTCTGCCTGTCCGTGTATTTGTCTGCATGTCTGTCTTTGCATTCTTTTGCCTTCCTGGGGTTCCATAATTCGATCGATTGCCGCTTATTTTCCCTAATAATCTGCTCTCGGCGCTCCATAGAGCCACCGGCCACCTATACGTATACAATGTCATGTGCAAGTACTGCAGGCCTAATCCACACAGGGGCGGATCCAGGGGGGGCCAATCCGGCCATGGCCCCCCATTTAAAAATTGCATGGAACGTGGCCCCCCCCATTTGGTTTCAAAAACATGTAGTGGGAGAGAAAAACAGGACATCTGGCCCCCCCTATTAGAAAATTGTACGGGACGTGGCCCCCCCGTTCGGAAATGGCATCTCCTTTCCCGAAAAATTGATTGATGACTAAAAAAAAAAAAAAAAAAAAAAGGTCATCAACTTTTTTGGCGGATAAGTTGGTATCTTTTTCCCGGAAAATTGGTCGATGACTAAAAAAAAAAAAAAAAAAAAAAAGAAGGTCATCAACTTTTTTGGCGGATAAGTTGGTATCTTTTTCCCGGAAAATTTGGTCGATGACTAAAAAATTTTTCTACTGTCTCACAATACCAAAAATTTTGGCCCCCCCTTCGAAAATTCCTGTATCCGCCCTTGAATCCACATAAGCACAGAATATATCTGTACAACACTGCATGTATGTTATGAACAGCACAATATTTTGTATATTTCCATGTATTATAGGCGCATATATATTTATCATGTGTATTGAGTCTATATATGGAAAATTTGCATAGCAAGGATATATTTAACTATACGTATAAGAGAGTGGGAGAAAGACAGAAAGGCAGGCAGACATACAGGGAGACAGACAGAGATGGAGAGGGATAGAAAGCGAGAGAAACAGGGGGGTAGAGTGTGCTAGAGAGATATGGAGGAAGAGAGGTAGGGAGGGAATGGAACGTGCCGCATCAAAACATACTTCGTCTTCGTGCCTGTGTATTTACAATATATATTTTAGATATATTATAAAATACACATTACATATTATATATATATAATATATAGTTCGTTTCAATATAATTTTATTCATACATGTACACATATGATTCTGTAATACTCTGTAATGCTCATATAATACGTTATGTGCGGTCAGTGTATCGTTGCGCGTTTCGTCGAGTAGTGCGCGTAATGGTCGCTTTACTCTGCTGCTGGCAATTCTGGTGTGCACATCACTGGAGCTCCCCAACCACCACCCCCAACGTCTCCCCGTCACCGTTCCCTTCACCACCCCCTTTACCTACCCCCTCCACGTTCCATAGGATCCCCAGCCGTAAACGAAACCAGTTCCACGGAAGACATTTACGACGGTATAAGCATAAGCTACGATCGCCAGTCACGTCTGCTGGTTGCCATAATCGACCGCGTTCGGTATTAGCCCCGCTTACCCCACTACGAGAGCCGCCGCCGCTCGTGCTTAGGGAAATACGGGCATGGAACGCCCTTCGGACTTGGGGTCAAAGGTCGAATGGAGAGGCCATGGTTTGAAACGGTGACGTACTTCCGGTTGGGTTGGAGAGAATATATTGACGGTGGATGCCGTTCGAAGGTTTGTGTCTGTCTGTATATCTGTTTGTCTGTCTGTCTGTCTATCAGTCCGTCAGTCAGTCAGTCAGTCAGTCAGTCAGTCAGTCAGTCAGTCAGTCAGTCAGTCAGTCAGTCAGTCAGTCAGTCAGTCAGTCAGTCAGTCAGTCAGTCAGTCAGTCAGTCAGTCCGTCCGTCCGTCCGTCCGTCTGCCCGCCCGCCCATCCATCCATCCATTCATCCATCCATCCATTCATCCATCCATCCATCCGCCTAGAGCTAAACAACAACAGTATGACGCCCGTAGGGTGTAATTGAAGACCCTATGATCCTATAATTAATTCGAGACTCTCTGGAGAAGGAATTTCATAGCTTCTTTTGTGTGGCGCAAGTTTCGAAAGAAAGAATGAATGAATGAACGAAAGAACAAAAGAACGTACGAACGAACGAACGAACGAATGAATTAATCTTTTTGGTTTTGACAACCTCATGTTGACGTAGGTGGTTTGATGACGTTTTTCATCGTTTTTAATAAAAGTAACAGCAGCAACAACAACAACAACAACAGCAACAACAACAACAACAAACAGCATCAGAACAGTTCCAGGTC
Organism: Lumbricus terrestris; assembly: GCA_949752735.1. Lineage (NCBI taxonomy): Eukaryota > Metazoa > Annelida > Clitellata > Crassiclitellata > Lumbricidae > Lumbricus > Lumbricus terrestris. The sequence goes on along the minus strand of OX457046.1, from coordinate 45,102,717 downwards.
TGGTTTCTCCATGGCGGCAGGAACCATTGCAAGAACCAAGATTGTTCCTCCTGTTCGAGTCGTGGATCCTGTTCTCATTAATTAAGCCGAGTCACGCAATGAACGAGAATCGAATTAATTAGAAACGAATTAAAATTAATTGCGATTAATTAAGGACGACGTACGATAATTATTATCAGACCAATGTCTGCAGTTGATGAGTGGAGAATTGTATTAAGCGTGTGTGGAAGGCAGTACTGGTCTTAGTATCTCTACATGTCTGTTTTTGTATCTCTGTATATGCGTCTCTCTCTATCTGTGGATGTGTGTCTGTCTCAGTATCTGTTTGTCTGTCCGTCTCTCTGTCTCTCTATCTGTCTGTCTGTCTCTCTGTCTATCTGTCTGTCTCTCTGTCAATCTATGTCCATCCGTACGTATCTGTCTCTGTCTTTGTCTCTGTCTCTGTGTCTATGTTTCTGCCTGTCTCTGCCTCAGTGTTTGTCCGTGTTTGTCTTTCTCTTTCATTTCTTTTCTGGGTCTCTGCCTTTCTGTGTCTCTCTAGGCCCATACCTGCCTGTCTGTCGCTGCATGTGTATGTCTCTCTCTCCGTCTCTTTCTGTCTGTCTGTATGTCTCTCTCTCTCTCTCTTACTCTCTCTCCTCTCTCTTTATCATTCTCTCCTTGTCTGTCTCTGACACTGTCTCTCTCTATCCCTCTCTTTTCCGTCTGTGTCTCTGTCTGTTTGTTTGTCTGCCTGCCTGTCTGTCTGTCCGTCTGTCTGTCTGTGCGTCTGTCCGTCTGTCCGTCTGTCCATCCATCCATCCATCCACCCACCCATCCATCCATCCATCCACCAACCCATCCATCCATCCATCCATCCATCCATCCATCCATCCATCCATCCATCCATCCATCCATCCACATCTATAGAGCTAAACAGCAACAGTATGACGCCCGAGGACCCTATGATCCTATAATTAATTCGGGACTCTCTGGAGAATGAAAATTTCATAGCTTCTTTTGTGTGGCGCAAGTTACGAAAGAAAGAAAAACAAGAAAGAAAGAAAGAAAGAGAGAAAGAATGAATGAACGAATGAACGAAAGAACGAACGAAGGAATGAATGAATCTTTTTGGGTTTGACGATATATTCATGTTGACGAAGGTGGTTTGATGACGTTTTTCAGTTTTAATAATAGTAACAACAACAACAATATCAGAGCAGTTCCAGACCTGTTTTCTCCATAGCGGCAGGAACCAAGATTGTTCCTCCTGTTCGAGTCGTGGATCCTGTTCTCATTAAGACAAGTCACGCAATGAACGAGAATCGAATTAATTAGAAACGAATTAAAATTAATTGCGATTAATTAAGGACGACGTACAATAATTATTATCAGACCAATGTCTGCAGTTGATGAGTGGAGAATTGTATTAAGCGTGTGTGGAAGGCAGTACTGGTCTTAGTATCTCTGTCTGTTTTTGTATCTCTGTATCTGCGTCTCTCTCTCTCTCTATCTGTGGCTGTGTGTCTGTCTCAGTATCCGTTTGTCTGTCGTCTCTCTGTCTCTCTATCTGTCTGTCTGTCTCTCTGTCTCTCTGTCTGTCTGTCTGTCTCTCTATCTGTGTCCAGCCGTGCGTATCTGTCTCTGTCTCTATGTGTCTATTGTATTGTTTCTATGCCTGTCTCTACCTCGGTGTTTGTCGCTCTGTCTCTGTCCGTGTTTGTCTTTCGCTTTCATTTTTTTCTGGGGCTCTGCCTTTCTATGCCCATACCTATCTGTCTGTCTCTATATCTGTATGTCTCTCTCTCCGTCTCTTTCTGTCTGTCTGTCTGTCTGTCTGTTTTCTATCTATCTCATTATCATTCTTTCTCTTTCTTTGTTTCTGACACTGTCTCTCTGTCTCTCTTTTCTGCTCTGTCTCTGTATGTTTGTCTGTCTGGCTGTCTATCTGTCTGTCTGTCTGTTTCTCTCTCTCTCTGTCTCTCTGTCTCTGTCTCTGTCTCTGTCTCTGTCTCTGTCTCTGTCTCTGTCTCTGTCTCTGTCTCTGTCTCTGTCTCTCTCTCTCTCTCTCTCTCTCTCTCTCTCTCTCTCTCTCTCTCTCTCTCTCTCTCTCTCTCTCCCTCCCTCCCTCCCTACCTCTGCCCCTCATCAGTACATAATCAACATCAACCAAAACCTTTCCCCACCTTTCCCCCCACCTCGTCGTCTGATCGCGTTTTATAGCTGTCAGCTCTCGTCAAAATCTCGCGCCAACGCACTTGCTGCACTTGCGCGGACGCGGTCGTCGTTCGTGCGTCACGTGACCTCTGACGGCGTGTGCGCAGGTGCGAGCCAAGCGCGAGAAAGAAGCGAACAGTCACTTCCGGTCCACGTGCTGTTGTCTGTATGTGCATTAGTCTGTGTGGCTGTTTGCCTGTCTGTCTGTCTGTCTGTCTATCTGTCTATCTGCCTGTCTCCTTGTATGTTTGTCTAAGTCTGTCCGTCTGTCTGTGTGCCCGTCTGTCTGTCTGAATTTATGAATGTGTGAGTTCGACTGTTTATGTCCTATACAATTTGCACGTGTGTCTGTCTGTCTGTCTGTCTGTCTCTCTGTCTGTCTGTTTGTCTTTGTGTCTCGATCAATACATGTATGTAAATTTCAATGACTCCTTCCATGAATGAATAAAAGCCTGTCCATAATATTATGTCCATGCATTTACATTTATGTGTGATTATGTGTCCGTATGCACATGGTATACGCAGCCCATATTTGCACATTTGTATAGCGCCTATACAATTCTACAATTCCGACCACGATAATGATAAAGCCACGAAATTGTTTTCAATCAACCAATCAAACAATCACGAAATCGAAAACCACGATAATGATAAATCCCGTCTTTTATACATATAATACATATTATATATATATATATTATATATACACATATATAGTATATACACGCATATATATATATATATACAATACACGTATATAGCATATACACACAGGTATACACACACACACACACACCTATATATATATATATATATATATATATATATATATATATATATATATATATATATATGATGTTCGACTGTCAGTCTTTCAGTCGAATGTTGACTCTTTAGCCACCGCCGACGATTGCTTTATATAGCGCCAATTGAAAGAGATGAATGAAGGAACGGATGGTCGGATTAGTTGGCAGCGCTAGGAACAGCTGCGCCACGCAGGAAATTTAGAGGCGCTATAGAAATAGTCGTCGTCTGTTTTCAATGGAGAGTGTACTGTATATATACTGTGTTGGTGGCTCGGTAGAGTTGTGTTTGGAATTGGTGATGGATCATATGGTGTTAGATTGTTTAGAAATGGTGTTGGTGGTTTGGTCTTTAAGGGTGTTAGTACATGTAGGTCAACGAGAAATCCAGATTAAAGCTGATGGGTAAATCAATCGATCAATCGGCCAGTCAGTCAGTCAATCAACAAACAATTAATCAGTCAATCAATTAAGCAGTTGGCCAGCCAGTCAATCAACCAATCAATCAATCGAATAAATCAATAAATCAATCAACAATCAATCAATTAATCCAATCAATCAATCAATCAATCTATCAATCTATCTATCTATCTATCTATCTATCTATCTATCTATCTATCCATCCATCCATCCATCCATCCATCCATCCATCCATCCATCCATCCATCCATCCATCCATCCATCCATCCATCCATCCATCCATCCATCCATCCATCCATCCATCCATCCATCCATCCATCCATCCATCCATCCATCCATCCATCCATCCATCCATCCATCCATCCATCCATCCATCCATCCATCCATCCATCCATCCATCCATCCATCCATCCATCCATCCATCCATCCATCCATCCATCCATCCATCCATCCATCTATCTATCTATCTATCAAGAAATCAATCAATCAATCAATCGATCAATCAATCAACCAATAATCAATCGATCAATCAGTCTATCAATAAATCAATAAATCAATTAATAAAAATCAATCAATCAATCGATCGACAAATCAATCAAAAATCACCTTTTTTGCAACTCGCCAACATGCACGTAGAAAAAACCCTGAACGGATAAAACAAATTCCGTTAATTATACAAAGATCGATACATGTAAGCTTATATAAAACAATTGTTTTGAACATTTCTGTTTGTCTGCTAGTGAGCCACGTGGATGAGGGCGAGAGTGATTGTCCGGAGTCCTACTGGGACGATCCATCCCGACGCTGTTCATATCCTCTCGTATCCGCACTCGAACAACTACATCCATCAGAACTTTGGAACTCAGACCTCATCGCTAACAGAACTTGCACGTTAGTACAATCATGTACAAACATACTCACACCAAACAATATGATTTTTATTTCTACTAATAGCTCCGGCTACTGCTATAACTGCTATACTGCCACTGCCACTTCACAACATATACTACTACTGCTACTAGTTGCTACTGCTGCTGCTACTACTATATCTAACCTACTATTAAAAATATTATTATTATTACTGCTTTCACTATGACTACATCTTCCTCCTCCTCGTCCTCCTCCTCCTCCTCTCCTCCTTCTTCTACTCCTCCTTTTTCGATCACCGCCATCAAAACCAAAACCGATATCACCACCCCCATCTATCTACATGACATTTGATCTGTGGATCAGTCTATCTATCCAACCTATTATTGGTCTATCTATATTATCTTCATCTTTATTACCAGTCACTTTAGTTACATTGTGTAGCGGAACTAGGTTTGGGCAATTAACACCAGGGACCGAACCCCAAACCCTAGTCCTGTCGGAGTCGTCCGTCTGTGCAGTCCGGCGTCAACTGAAGATTGACGACTAGCCCGTCAGGCTTGAAACTCATTTATTCACGACGTCAAAGAAGAAGAAAACTCGTACTGCAATTCGTTCGACTTCTATAGCGCCAGAAATGTTCGGAGCAATGTTCGGAGCAATGTTCGGAGCACTAACGTCTCAAACCACCGCACTACTGTTCACCGCAATTGTCACTGTAGGACACCGAGTCGTCTTCCTGTAGATCACCGCTGCCTCGCCAGCGCACGCAGAGAATCCGTGAAGCGGGTCGGGTTTCGAACCCGATCGTCGTCAGATGCGGAAGGTCGTCAAACCTTCCGTCCTCACCAGTCGGCAGCGTCAGCAGGTCCGGAGTCGAATCAGCGGTCGTTGGCGTGTAGTTCACCGCTGCCTCGCCAGCGCACGCAGAGAGTCCGTGAAGCGGGTCGGGTTTCGAACCCGATTCAGTGTCGTCGGCGTCGGAAGCTGAATCACTGCGCTCACCCGGTCGGAAGCGTTGGCAGATCCGGCGTTGAATCCTGCCCGTCGTGGCACAGCGACGATCACCGATCCTTCGGTCGTCCGTAGGCGTCGGGTTGCAGAAGAGCACGACCGCGGGTCAAGAATCGAACCCGAGTCGACAGTGTTGCACCGCAAAGGCCTCCAAGCCTTTCGTAGTCGGCAGGCGCTGAATTTCGGCAGCGTCGTCAAATCGTCGTCCTGCTCCCCAAAGCGTTTCTCCTCAGACGATCTCCTGCTGACTGCACCGCGATTCGATCCCGCAACGCTCGACCGACTCGTCTTTCCACTGTGTCACGGCGATTCACTGACTGTTTCTTCCGATCACTGTGTTCCTCGAAGACTGTGTTCATTGACGTGACTGCTCGATCGATGACTCCATCGCTGACTCCATCGCTGACTCCATCGCTGACTGTTCGATGACTGCGCACGCACTCGTACTTATGCGTCACGAGGCCACGCCCCTTTCAGGTAGAAATGGGCTATGTAGAAATGGGCTATGTAGAAATGGGCTAGGTAGAAATAGGCTAGGTAGAACTGGGCTATGTAGAAATGGGCTAGGTAGAAATAGGCTAGGTAGAAACGGGCTATGTAGAAATGGGCTAGGTAGAAATGGGCTATGTAGAAATGGGCTATGTAGAAATGGGCTATGCCTATTGCAGGCAGACACAGATACCCAGACGGACACGGGGACGGTCACTCAAATTAAACTCCATGACCCTGATCTCCAACACGCTTCCCCCACAAGCAATCCAAGGTCCCACTTGGAGTAAGTAATTAAACATCCCCCAAAACGTAATCAGGGGCCAACGTCTACAAAAATCTACCACATTACTCCGGTCTACACAATAGGCCCAAATTAACATTCTTATACACAAAATCAAATAATACAGTCTCTCATCGTTCGATGAATCCAGTACATTTGTTTTCAGCGAAATCCTTCGCAGCGATTCATTATGAAAACATCAAATTACAACATTGCAAAACCCTTATCGGGTGCGATGTGCTTGTTCGCACAACCCCCATTTCTCTTTTTCCTTCTCTTCCCGGGTGCGATGTGCTTGTTACGCACACCCCCCGTTTCGTTCGACTCTTTTCTTACGGGTGCGAAGTGCCATCTCGGTCACAACCCCCTTTTCGTTTTTCTCGCCTGTTTTTTTTTTCTTTTTTTTTTCTTTTTTTTTCTCTTTTTTTTCAGGCTTATTTCTCTATTTTTTTTTCTTTTTGGGTACGGTGTGCTTTGTTGGGCACACCCCCCTTCTTTCTTCTCTTTTTTTTTCAAACGACATTATACAATTAATTACAAGCAAGTTACAGATAATTAGAAAAATAAAAGCCTCGCACGGCTTTACAATCAATTCAAAAAAATAAAAACACGGGCCAGGCACGACCCAATAATAATTAAATTAACTTTCTCTCGACGTGTGTTGCTCTCCCGACTAGTCATCGATCCAAATAATTTCAGGCGACGATGCCGCAGGAGGCGGGGCCTCGGAGTCGCAACCCTCGAAAATTCCCATCAACAGTTCTTTCGGCCAGTTGGGGTACTTGGTTGACTGTACCTCCGCAAAGCACTCAGCCGTCACGAAGGATGCCAGCAGGTGTCCCTGCCGGACGATTTCCGCGGCCTCCGTGCGCGTCATTTCGCTCCCCAGGACTTCAGCGATCGACGGGCCCGAGAGCTCCGGGAGGGTGCTGCCGAGTACCGGGTCGGGAATGTCAAGAGGAAAATCATGGTAGGCCAGCAGGTCATCGACGTCGGGGAGGGAATCGTCATCGGGCGGTAGATCGGGAATGTCTGGTAGGAGGTCGCTGTCGAAGCTAAACACGAACTCATCGGGGCAGTCGACGATACCTGGTAACATCGGGGCGGCGGCCTCCAGGGGAGGAATAGCGACTTCTGAAGGAGGAGTAGCGACCGAGGCCGAGGCTGCAGGCGTCGAAGTCGCCTCCCTGACACAGCGGACTTTAGCGACCCGGCACGTCTGCTCGTGTCTCCACTTCAACTTCCTAAAGTGTGGTCCGTGAAAAACTTTGTCGCAACGCACACAACTAGCAACTGACGACTCCATAATTTTTAACTGGTGCGGTTCACCGCCGCCAGCGCCCTTATATGGATAATTTCGGACATGCGCAGTCCGCCGGCGTCGCTTGGCCAAGGGCATGCACGTGCATAATTGGCGGCGCCGATCGGCACGCACAATCATCGGCCCATTTTTGGGCGCGACCCTCCAGTCATTTTTCGGGTCAACCCTCCGGTCATTTTTCGGGTCGACCTCCCGGTCATTTTTTTTTGATTGTGCAGGATGCACCAACGAGTCATGCGCCCTCAAGGATTTTTCGATATTTGCAAAGCGCAGGTCAGGAAGTGAATCAGCAGTTAACATAGGCTGTTCATTTAAATTCACCACTCGGATGCACATTTTATCATCATCATCATTCAGCACAACTCTAGCTACATGCAGTCCAGGTTGAATTTCTTTTGATTCAGTCATCCATGCTTCAGCTGTGGTCGTCAAATCACGATATTGTGTCTTACAAGGAATATCGCACTGCGAACGAGGAAGAACAGTTGTCTCCTCTGCAACAATAACCCTGCGACACCAAAGCGAACCATTTCCCTTAACCAAAGGAATGCGGCGTCTACCCACAAAGAGCGCACCCTGACCAAAACCCAGTCGACAGCGGTGTTGTCTCAACCAATCCATTCCCAGCATTGGTTCACCAATCTGGTCAGAGACGAGAAAATTAGTCTCAATAGAAAAGCCTCTAGAAATCCTAATTGGGACATCAACCTGACCCAAAACCCTTATCTGCGTTCCGTTAGCAGCCAAGAGAATGCGATTACTAGGCTGGAGCAGCAAACCATCCACATCAGACGAGGGAACCAGGCTTACCTCCGACCCAGTGTCCACCAGGCATGTTCTTTGCTGTCCGTTGATCACACCATGGATGTAGATCGCGTTGTTCGTCACGCCCGTTGCTCTGTCTCTCGTTGTATGGTTGGTGACGGTCTCTTCGTTCCGCTCGGTCGTCGGTTGACCCGAGTCGCGTTCGTCGTCGTTCCGACGGTTGGGGAACGGTCGACGTTGTCGGCACTGGCGTGCGTAGTGCCCTGGGGACCCGCATTTGAAGCAGGTCGACCCACGTCCCAGACTTCCTGATGCGTTACCTTGAGACGGAATGGTCGGCGGAACCATCGGCGCGGAGTTGTAGTTCGTCCTGTTCGAGCCTCGGAGTTCCTCCAGCTGTCGGCAGATTCTTCCTTCCATGTCCTGCTGCCACTTGCGCTGGGCAGTGAAGAAGTCGTCCAGCTGAGACTGAAGCTGTCCTCCGGCGTCGGCCTCCTGAGTTCCTCTTACTCGATTCGCAGGTCTGCGACGATCCTCCAGGTCTGCAGTCTGCTGGTACGCCGACAAGCGTAGAGCTGTTCGGTACGCCTCGTCGATCGTCTTCGGTTCCCGTTCTCTCACCTTTAGAGACAACTCCCGGTCACGGATTGCTTCCAGGAAGGCGTCCTTCGCAACGATCTCGGTCGTCTCGTTCGACGGAACCGGGTAGGCGAGAACGACAAGTCTCCGGATGTCGTGCAGCAAATCTCCCAGACTTTCATCAGCCCTCTGTCGACGATAGTAGAGTTGCGCACGAAAAGTCTCAGCTTGACCTTCCGCGCCGTATCGTTGACGGAGTCTCTCGACCAGCTGTTCATACGTCACCTCCGTTCGCGCTCCAAAGTCCCACAACAGCTGCGTTGCTGCCTTTTCCAAGGAAACACGGAGGAAGTCGACTTTGTCGATTGCCGTCTCTGTCGACGATAGTAGAGTTGCGCACGAAAAGTCTCAGCCTGACCTTCCGCGCCGTATCGTTGACGGAGTCTCTCGACCAGCTGTTCATACGTCACCTCCGTTCGCGCTCCAAAATCCCACAACAGCTGCGTTGCTGCCTTTTCCAAGGAAACACGGAGGAAGTCGACTTTGTCGATTGCCGTCCATCTGTTGTGGCGTGCACATACGTCGAATTGTGCCAAGAACGATTCGAGAGACCCAGTCCCATCAAACTTGGTTGGTTTCATGGTCATCTTCCGTTCACCGACCAAGCGACTGGCGTTGTCCAAGACTTTCGTCTCCAAAGCGCTTACCCTGTCCAAGACTTTCGATTCCACGGCGGTCGAGTCTCTCTCAGAAATCAGCAGACTTCTGCGATCCTTCTTCGGTACGTCGTCGAAGTCGATTCTCTCCAGAAAGCGGCTGGACTCGACCTCGTAGTCGACCAAGAGGTCCGTCCTTCATCCGGCGGCTGGCGTCGAAGTCGTCGGGCGGTCAGCGGCGTTTTCGTCCATCTCTGCAGTGTTCCACATCATTGCTGAATTTCGCTCCACTGGCTGAGTCCGAATTTCCAAGAAGTCCAACGAGTTCTTCTTTCACCAGTTTGTAACGAGACGTCCGACGAAATTCAATCACTCCACTTCTCGGTACCAGTTTGTAGCGGAACTAGGTTTGGGCAATTAACACCAGGGACCGAACCCCAAACCCTAGTCCTGTCGGAGTCGTCCGTCGGTGCAGTCCGGCGTCAACTGAAGATTGACGACTAGCCCGTCAGGCTTGAAACTCATTTATTCACGACGTCAAAGAAGAAGAAAACTCGTACTGCAATTCGTTCGACTTCTATAGCGCCAGAAATGTTCGGAGCAATGTTCGGAGCAATGTTCGGAGCACTAACGTCTCAAACCACCGCACTACTGTTCACCGCAATTGTCACTGTAGGACACCGAGTCGTCTTCCTGTAGATCACCGCTGCCTCGCCAGCGCACGCAGAGAATCCGTGAAGCGGGTCGGGTTTCGAACCCGATCGTCGTCAGATGCGGAAGGTCGTCAAACCTTCCGTCCTCACCAGTCGGCAGCGTCAGCAGGTCCGGAGTCGAATCAGCGGTCGTTGGCGTGTAGTTCACCGCTGCCTCGCCAGCGCACGCAGAGAGTCCGTGAAGCGGGTCGGGTTTCGAACCCGATTCAGTGTCGTCGGCGTCGGAAGCTGAATCACTGCGCTCACCCGGTCGGAAGCGTTGGCAGATCCGGCGTTGAATCCTGCCCGTCGTGGCACAGCGACGATCACCGATCCTTCGGTCGTCCGTAGGCGTCGGGTTGCAGAAGAGCACGACCGCGGGTCAAGAATCGAACCCGAGTCGACAGTGTTGCACCGCAAAGGCCTCCAAGCCTTTCGTAGTCGGCAGGCGCTGAATTTCGGCAGCGTCGTCAAATCGTCGTCCTGCTCCCCAAAGCGTTTCTCCTCAGACGATCTCCTGCTGACTGCACCGCGATTCGATCCCGCAACGCTCGACCGACTCGTCTTTCCACTGTGTCACGGCGATTCACTGACTGTTTCTTCCGATCACTGTGTTCCTCGAAGACTGTGTTCATTGACGTGACTGCTCGATCGATGACTCCATCGCTGACTCCATCGCTGACTCCATCGCTGACTGTTCGATGACTGCGCACGCACTCGTACTTATGCGTCACGAGGCCACGCCCCTTTCAGGTAGAAATGGGCTATGTAGAAATGGGCTATGTAGAAATGGGCTAGGTAGAAATAGGCTAGGTAGAACTGGGCTATGTAGAAATGGGCTAGGTAGAAATAGGCTAGGTAGAAACGGGCTATGTAGAAATGGGCTAGGTAGAAATGGGCTATGTAGAAATGGGTTTCATACTGTTTTTTTTCTTAAAAGGAGATTGTATTATGCTAAAACTATTATTTGCGGACGACAACGGCCTCTGCTGTCATAATCTGGTATTAAACCCTGCATACATCCATTCAATGTTCTTATTCGCACGCAAACCTCGTGCACTCCGCTGAAGAATAGTTACTGCCAAAATGGGAGAATCTTATAGGATCAGTCAATCAATCAATCAATCAATCAATCAATCAATCAATCAATCAATCAATCAATCAATCAATCAATCAATCAATCAATCAATCAATCAATCAATCAATCAATCAATCAATCAATCAATCAATCAATCAATCAATTCGCTTTATTGCAACCAGAAAACAAGATGACATCAAAAAACAGAAAATATGCATGCATTGGCTACAAAGGGGGGCCCTAAAGGGATTGACATCCCGCTGGGGAGGAAGTTCTATAGAAGTCTGCTGTTCTTAATTTTACCAGAAATTGTGACTAAATTCTATTTCTTTGTCAAAGAGCAGTGCAGACGCCGCATGACAGATTATAAATTGTGCTTGTTTCCCTGACCTTAGCCTTGTCAATTGCTGAAAAGACGACTATTGTCGTCAACGGCCATTGATGTCATAGGACGACATTAAACTTTGAAACAATAAAATATAATTTTCAATGTCTGCATGCATGAATTGAGAGGAGATGAAATTAGACACCTTTACAACGGTTTCAACCGATGATATTTTAATCGACGACCGCCTGTTAAAAGCTAGCATGCAGTGAGCCAAAGCTGATCAGATTGGTCATTAGTTTAGCACTTCTCTATAGTCTATACCAGTGGTTTTCAACCTTTTTCTAGTGACGGAACCTTTTTCAAGCACTCATTGGCTCGCGGAACCCTCCGCATTTCACCTGTTTAGTGCTCCAAGATAAGCTTATGCATGCAATTGTCACTTTTAATTAAATAATAATAATAATAATCAGTTTTAAAAAGTTCAAGACTTTTAATGTGCGCTATTTGCACTTCTGCATGGTGCAGTATATAATAGTACATTACAATTGCATGCCTTAGAATTCTACGGAGTCAACGAATATGTCCAGTGCACAAAGCACTATCCATCAGAGAATAGCTGCATTTCTGCTGTAGACCCTATTTCGCCAAATATCAAACGGATAAAATATTGAAAATGGAAATTCGATGCATTCTAGATCAGTGCTCGACCAGTTTTTGTTAAGTTATAAACCATCCTTCTTTAAAGTTATTGCGAAATTTGTGCCTGGTTTCTTTATAGCGGGGCAGAGGGCCCTCAGCCTACATGGGAGTTTCAGCTTCGTTTGAAGGCAAGTCACAAGTCCAACGCTGGTTACATCCTTCATCTCGTCTGAAATAGTGTCTCTGTCACAATAATTGACCATCCGAATCTTGTTTGACACATCTTGTGTGATGCTCGAATAGCAAATAGTGCATGAGCCTATCGGTTAAAAATTCACGAGGCAGACTTAGGCTTTACAATATTATTGCAAAACTTGGTAAATCCGATACCTCTTAATCAAAAATTAACCACTATCTCTCCAGTGTTAACTGATCCAAAAAAGAATTAACCGAACCAGTCGTTGCTCTACAGTGCTCAACAGATTCTAATGGGAAGAAATTGTTAATAGAGTTTCCATCTGAATAGTTCAAAAAGCCAATTATAAAAAATTGTGACTTAACGACACAGTTGAAGACGCAGGACATCTAGGCATTATAGATTCCCGTTTGATATAGCCTACGATTCTTTTAAATGGCAAGACTAACGCGCAGATTCATTCATTGGGCCATCATTATATGTTGTAAAACAACAGAAACAGTAATGCATTCGCGTAATAAAGTTATTTAAGCAAGAATGACTTAAAGCTGTGAAATAATTCGACTGACTGTTAATGCTTTGTGATTTCTGTTGATGTTATAAAATTTTATATCAAACTGCCGTGGAACCCCTGGCCGACGCCCGCGGAACCCTGGGGTTCCGCGGAACCCCGGTTGAAAATCACTGGTCTATACTACCCAATGACCACTTTTTTACATACCATGCCGAACGCTGACAGGATTGTAGGTTAAAGCAAGTTAAATTAAACACCTTTAAAACGGTATCAACTGATGACATATGTACCGACGAATGAGTTTCCAAACAAGTTTTTCCAATGAAAATTATTATGAGGAGTCATTCGGGTAGTAAGTAGTCTGCTGCTCCGGGTATAACCTCGCGCAGATTAACCGGGCGATGTGGCCAATGCCATGAACTTATATAGCGCCCGTTTCCTTATATATGACACATGTTGGACATGGTCACGTTTCAGGAAGATATATACAGTATATATCTGGTCTGGGTCCTTTGAACTTTCTAACGGCCATTTCGAAACTCAAAACAGTACGTCCCAGAAACCGCATGGCCAAATAAGCTGACGATACTTACCTGTTGGTACCAGCCATCAACAGTGACACGATTAGGGAAGAACTAGATCATGTAACGGAGTGGGCCAAACGCTGCAACTTGACTCTCAATCAAAGAAAGACTCAGGAGATGGTTGTTCACCGTCCGGGACGAGGAATGCTACAGTTCGGTCCAGCAGAGATTCCGGGTCTTATTCGGGTCCAAAGTATGACGATTTTAGGGGTTGTCGTGACTGAAAACCTAGGGTTTGAAGCCCATATCAGGCGAATGTGTATCCAGGCAAGACAGTCGCTTTATGCCTTGCGAATCATGACTGCACACGGCCTCAAGGGACCAAGCCTGCATGACGTTTGTAGGAAGACCACAATGGCGCGCATGTTATATGCGGCCCCGGCATGGTGGGGATTTGCAGGGCAACAGGAACGCGGCAGACTGCAGGCCATATTGGACCGTTTGATCCGACTGCACTATCTTCCTGAGGACAATCCTACATTTGAGGCTCTGTGTAGAACAACGGACGGGAGGCTCTTCGCTGCCCTCCTACTTAATCCAGGACATGTATTGAACCCACTCCTCCCACCATTGAGGCCCAGCATTATTCCATGAGGCCAAGACTACATGACCGAATCATTCCTAGGGCGGACAACCTAACGAGGAAATCATTTATAACAAGGATGCTTTATCATATTTAAATGTAATACCATATAAACCAAAATGCAGCATAAATTGTTGGTCATTAAAAGAACTTTTTTAAATTTAAAATTTATATTGGATTTGGACTTAGGATTTTATGCTATTCTAAAACACTTTGTCATTGATTGGATATAGAAATTATGTACGTTTGTTTATTATACTTTGTATGTACACCAAAATGCGGATAGCAATTGGTATATTAAGGAATATTCTTATCTTATCTTATACGGCTCAGACCTCGGGATAAATCGGCTTACGACAACAGAGGAATTGAATTAGAATGGAAGGTATCTTCCTACTACTGCTACTGCTGCTGCTACTGCTGCTGCTGCTGTTGCTGCTGCTGCTACTGCTGCTGTCACTGCCACTGCTACTGCTACTGCTGCTGCTGCTACTACTACTACTACTATTACTACCACCACCACCACCACCACCACTACTACTTCTACTACTACTATCACTACCATTACAACCACCGGGAGAAAAATCGACTTTTTGGTACAGAAATTTCTGACGACCTTTTTTTAGTCATCGGGCCAAAATCTTGAGAAAATGTCTTTCGTCAATTTCCCGTCAGAAGAAACTTTTTTATAGTCATGCACTCTCGTTTACTCGCGTATACCCGTGTACCTTGCATTTTTACCGCGTATACACTGGTTTTCGGGAGGTGAGTATATACGATGCCGTTTTTCGTCGGCGGTGATTACACGCTATATTCCCGCGTATACCCTCGTGTACAGCCCTGGAGATAAACAAATTATGGTCTCTTTGGAAGCGACTTATCCCGAGGTCTGAGCCGTATAATTATTATATCCTCATGAAACGTGACCATGTCCAATTTGTGTCATATAAACAACGGAACGGGCGCTATATAAGTTCATGGCATGGGCTACATCGTTCGGTTAATCTGCGTGAGGTTATTCAGGAAGCATGCTACTACTACTACTACCACCCGATTGACTCCAGTCACACTATCCTTCTCTTCCTCTTTCTGGTCCACTTCATTCTCCTCCTCCTCCTCCTCCTCCTCCTCTTCCTCCTCTTCCACCTCTTCTCTTTCTTCTACTCTTTCCTTCTCCTCCTTCTTCTACTACTCCTCTGCCTTCTTCCTCTTCCTCTCCTTCTTTATTCTCCAGCTCTTCCTCCTAATGTCCTCCTCCTTCTCTTCCTCCTCCTCCTCTTTTCTATCCTCTTCATCCTTATACTTCTCCCACTCTGCTATCTCTTTTTTGCCTCTTCCCTGTCACCTCCTCCGCCTCCAGTCTCCTCCTTTCTCTCCTGCTTCCCCTCATAATTCTCAGCCACTGTATCCACCCTCCTCCTGCTCTTCATCCCACTCCGCTTCCTTCTCCTCCTCCTCCTCCCCAGTGTCCGTTCTTATTGATTAGCGTAGGGACAAAGTACGCCGTTTACTGGGCACCGTGAACAAGTCAGGCTCCATCTATACTCTGTCCGTCCGTCCGTCCGTCCGTCCGTCCGTCCGTCCGTCCGTCCGTCCGTCCGTCCGTCGGTCCGTCCGTCCGTCCGTCCGTCCGTCCGTCCGTCCGTCCGTCCGTCCGTCCGTCCGTCCGTCCGTCGGTCCGTCCGTCCGTCCGTCCGTCCGTCCGTCCGTCCGTCCGTCCGTCCATATCTGTCTGTCTATCTGTCTCTCTCTCGCGCTCTCTTATAGTATAGCATAGTATAGTATAGAATAGTGTAGTGTAGTACAGTGTAGTGTAGTGTGCAGTGTAGTGCAGTGCAGTGCAGTACAGTATAGTATAGTATGTGGTATACGGCATACGGTAAGTTTGGGTATGGTGTGATGTAGCATAACATAGCATGGCATAGCATAGTGTAGCATAGCATAGCATAGTATAGCATAGTATAGCATAGTATAGTATAGCATAGCATAGTATAGCATAGTATAGTATAGCATAGCATAGTATAGTATAGTATAGTATAGCATAGCATAGCATAGTATAGCATAGTATAAGCATAGCATAGTATAGCATAGCAAAGCATAGTATAGCATAGCATAGCATAGCATAGCATAGTTTAGCACAGCACATCATAGCATAGCACATCATAGCATAGCATAGCATAGTTTAGCATAGCATAGCATAGCATAGCATAGCATAGCATAGCATAACATAACATGGCATGGCATAGCATAGCATGAATGTATGTAATTATGCATGCGCTGTGCACATGGGTGCAGTCGTTCTTCGGTGAATGATGATCAAAGAGATGGAGATGGCCTCCACCGGCGTTCCCTCCCAGGCACGTACACTTTAGACGAACCAATGACGTTCGATCCACGCTCGACTGACCCGTTCCACCCGAAGACACACTCCATCTCCATTTCCGCTCTTCCGAGGTGTCACGTGACCTCATCTACTCGACGCATGCGCGCGGAAACTTCCCTTTAATCGGCGACGATGACCACGTGATCGTTGTACCCAATCAGAGGGAAGGGTTCAATTTACCCATCGGTATCATAAGAGGGAGACATCCCGCCCCTCCCAACTCCCGCCCCTACAAGCCATGGAGGGCGAATACGTGACCTAATACACAGTTAAGTTACATGTAATTAGCTGTCTAAAATCCCAATGTAAGTATATACTGTCGTCTGCTGCCCTCTTGCGTCAGGGTAGTAGCCGTGAGTTTAACGTCACTGTGCACGTGATGACAAAGATCATTAGCGACGCCCTCCTCCTTTATCCCGGCTTGGGACTGGCATTGGCAGAGTGCGAACAGTGCGGGGGGTCCATTCAACGCCAAGACTCTGTGCTTTCAACATTTGCAATTACATGAACCACGCCACTATTTGCACTCTGATTGCGCCAGTGCCAAATCCTGGGTAAAATAGAAGAGCAATCACTAATGATCTTTATTAATAATATTCCGCAGTGTCGTTTACCTAAACCAGCCAACATCCACTTTGTAAATGTGCAGCGATGTGATATTGCAGTATATAAACATACGTGCAATGACAATAAAAGGTGTTTATTTATATGCGTGATTTTCAAATAATTCTAGGGTATGTATTATTATGCATACATGCAATGATATTCGATAAACAGAGCGTAAGAATTATATAATTATATAAAACATAATCATATAGAAGGAATTATATATAGCATATGTGATTACATATATAATATATAATATAAAATTATAATATATGATTTTGCATATAGCCTACATAATATTATATTTATAATAAGAATGCATAGCGTATGTAAGTCAGTAAGTATATAAGAGGTACGTATATTCGTTAATATTACCAGCTTTGGTGTATATTACACCTGCAGTGACATTCTGTATCTATGTACAATAGTAAATGCAAGAATAGTGTGTTTACACTCTACAGACACTGTACTTATAGGCATATGATTACATCGTGTTATTTTCGCTGGTATAAACACAGGTTATTCCGAGAAGATTTCTTAGAATAACCTTTCTTTTGTTTCCGTTGATTCCAGAAAAACGCAGTGTTTGACTGAAAGACAAGACAGACAAACGGGCAGACAGACAGAGAGATAGACAGACGAACAGATAGACAGGCAGACGTGCACACAGGCAGACTGACAGACAAATAGACAGATAGACAGGCAGATAGACAGATAGACAGACAGACAGAGAGATAGACAGACAGACAGATAGACAGGCAGACAGATAGACAGGCAGACGGACACACAAGCAGACGGACAGACAGATTATACGTGCAAAGAATAGCCTTCTGGGCAATCGTGGTATAATCCGTAGAACAAGCCTTTCGTGGAAGCGTGGGCGCCTGCAGGAATTGTTTACAGAAGAGGCAAAACACAATGATGATCAGGGTGAAATTTTTAGCACGTGCTTGAAAAATGCAAAGCAAGAGCTTACGCACATGACTGTGTATTTACCGTAGAGCAGTGGTTCTCAAACTTCCGCAGGCCACGGACCGGCAATAATTTTGTTGGAAGCTCGCGGACCGCTAACTTTAGGCCTAATGGCATGCGCAAACAAAAACGAACTAGGCCTATAGACTATTATAAAAAAAGTCTATTTCAGGGTTAATAGTTTTTTTTTTATAATAGTCTATAGTTCGTTTTTGTTTGCGCATGCCATTTAAAAAAATGCTCTTTCATTTTACAAAAATTAAAAAATGCCCAGATAGGCTTGTTTACATTATGCAATTTTTTTAAATCACACAAACACATTTGTTTATATTTATAATTTTATATCATGTTATAAAATTTAAAGACCTACATCCAGTAATAAAAAAACTTAATGATTGATCAGCGTTTACTTGACGATTGAACACCAAAGAATCAACAGAAATAAAACGAAACTGACTGCAGTAATAGACGTAGGCCTAGCAAATTTATTTTAAAATACAAATTGTTTAAAAAGCCAATTGGCAAGCTAAAATAACGCATTGGTAATGCGTTTTTTAAATTCGAGAAAGAAGTTTGAATGAATTTTGAATAACAATTCAAATAATTTCACAATTTGCAACATAGCCTATATAAATTAATATTTCTAATTTATTTTCAATCTCAGACTTCTTCACGGACCGGTGATCAGGTCTCCGCGGACCGGCGCCGGTCCGCGGACCACCACTTTGAGAACCACTGCTGTAGAGGTCTTAAACTGTAAATTTATAGGTTTCACACATTGTGCAACGTTAATAGGCGCATCAATGGTGTTTTGGGCGATGGATGGATCCAGATTTGACGAGGTCACGAGGGCTTATGACAACAGAGGCCGGTTCCCTCGACAGAAATTTGTTTGGCATAATACAGCACTTATTGGCAGGTCTTAAAGTGTACATGGACGGTCATGGACGACGTCCATGCACTTGTCTTAAAATCTGAACGCCGTCCAGCCACTTATTGGCGAGCACAGACCGGAAAGGTAAGGGGCGTCCAGGGACTTCTTCTAGAGAGGTAAGGGGCGTCCAGGCACTTATTTTCCCACACTTTAGGCACTGCTTATGGGCGAATAATTTTTTTTATAAACTAAACTGTTGTAGTAGGCTAATAGAAAAAGGTGTCAACTCTCGATGGTACGAAGGCCTAGTGCCCTGTTGTGCGGGCTTCCATACCCCGCAGAGTGAAGGAGACTAATCCAGCTGGGACTAGAAATAAAAAATTCTGTCAAGGTTTATTTTACGGTTGCATTTTACATAGGGGACAGGAACATTATATTAAAATCGAAGGCGTTGTTAACGGTTTTTATAATTTAGGGTGAAGCTTTTCAGAGGTGTTTGATTGACACTTTGTTATTTTTTTTGCCCCGAGGTACATAAGATCCCTCAGGGGCTTACAACCTATTTACTAAAAAAATAATTAATAATCGCACAATTCGACCCCGAATAGTGACATGATCACCTATTCGTTACAGCTCTAGTATAGTCTAGTATATGTAAATAATTAGTGTTGAACGTCACTTCAGCAAGTTACATGGGGACTCTAATTAAAAATACCGACCTGGGTCAGCTATCAGGACTAATTTAGGCTACCAGTCAGAGAAAGCACCTTTTAAGCAGCAGAGTAAATATTTTTGTCAGAAAAAGGGGAGCAACTGATTTTGACGGTCAAATTTATACGAGTTAAGTCTGATATCAGCCTAAAATAAACACTTATTCTGATGGTTAGCCTAGTAAAGGCCTTGTCATGTTTTTTTGAAGGTTCAGGTGTGTCCAAAATCGAAGCAATAATAATGAGTAACATTGCCCTTGAACATGACCTGATCATGAGTCTCAATAGGCTACTTAATTGGAGTAAGAAAGAATCATGACTTTTTTGTCGATAGCCATGAACTAACACTGTGCTTACACCTGCATAGTTACTTTATGTAGGCTAAGTGCATATTTCATATTGGAACAGGTCGCAATGCCTCTTTGGTGTATCATGTAGTGGCACGCGGACGGTAGGCGTGATTTTTTGTGGCACACTATGTGCAAAAGGTTGGCCACCACTGGTCTAGTAGGTCGATCGGTAACATTTCTGTCGTTATTATAACTGGTTGAACCCTGGGTATCTCTTCACCGTTTGTAGGTCTTGGCGACATCTCAACTCCTGCTACCATCAGTTGTTGCGTCAGTGTGCTTCAAATCGAGTAGCCGTTCAAGAGATCTCAATGTACCTCAACCGATATCGTCTCTTCTCGCTCACATGCACGGCCGGTAGAACGAGCTGGAGTAAGTACATTATAAATTCTTCCTTCCTTCCTTCCTTCCTTCCTTCCTTCCTTCCTTCCTTCCTTCCTTCCTTCCTTCCTTCCTTCCTTCCTTCCTTCCTTCCTTCCTTCCTTCCTTCCTTCCTTCCTTCCTTCCTTCCTTCCTTCCTTCCTTCCTTCCTTCCTTCCTTCCTTCCTTCTTTTCTTCCTTCCTTCCTTCCTTCCTTCCTTCCTTCCTTCCTTCCTTCCTTCCTTCCTTCCTTCCTTCCTTCCTTCCTTCCTTCTTTTCTTCCTTCCTTCCTTCCTTCCTTCCTTCCTTCCTTCCTTCCTTCCTTCCTTCCTTCCTTCCTTCCTTCCTTCCTTCCTTCATTCCTTCCTTCCTTCCTTCCTTCCTTCCTTCCTTCCTTCCTTCCTTCCTTCCTTCCATCCATCCATCCATCCATCCGAGCATTCCACTCGTCTACCCTACATTTCGCTTCTCCATCCAACAATTCTTTCCTTCTGCCATCCTTCCATCCATCCATTTATTCTATCCTTCACCTTCCTTTTCCATAGTCCTTCATTCCTCCCTCCCTCCCTCCCTCCCTCCGACTGGCAATCCTCGCTCTCCTCTTCCATCGCTCTGCCAAGACCCAGTCATATTATGTATGTATATAACTATATACAGACATATACATTATACACAAACACACACAGACACGCACATATATATATATAAATACATATATATATATATATATATAATATACTCTTCCACTGTGTTGTTTTCTGTCTTCGTTTCTCGTCAGAGGATCGTCAGCGACTCATCGACTGCTTCCTTCCTCATATCAAACCGACGAGAATCTGCTCCGAAGCCTTCGACAGCCACTTCCGCAACTTTGTCACCGACCGACAGTACCGCAACGCCTGCAGGTATTTACAATGGCAGCAGCAGCATCCACCACCGCATGGCATTCTGGTCTACAGGTTGGCAGGTCCCTAATTAGTGCACGGCAGTAATGTATAAACATACATATGTATGCTATTATGCGGTGCTTAGAGGTTGACGTTTTTCAATACAGCTGGTGCTTTTCAGTTGCTATGCATTTCGGTATAATTGCTGGAAGTTTCGTGTCTCAATGCATTCTGGTGAATTGGGCGGCAGTTATCTATCGCAATGCATTCCGGTATGTTTGGTGGCAGTTCCTATCGCAGTGCATTCTGGTGTATTGAGCGGCAGCCAGAAATGGTATTTAGGCTATATCAGTAACTGTTAGTAATGGCCATCTCTGTCACTATGCATTCTGGAACATATGATAGTAGTTTCCATCATGATGATGATGACGACGACGACGATTTTGATGATGATGATGATGATGATGATGATGATGATGATGATGATGATGATGATGATGATGACGACGACGATGACGACGACGATGATGATGGTGATGATGATGATGATGATGATGATGATGATGATGATGATGATGATGATGATGATGATGATGATGATGATGATGATGATGATGATGATGATGATGATGATGATGATGATGATGATGATGACGAAAACTACACAAACGACGTCGATGATGACAATAAATTAAATAAATTTGAACAGATCCAATTGTCGCTGTGGTTGTTGAAGTCATCATTACTTGGTTTACAGATCGATTTTGTCACGCCATCGGATGATACCTTACTACGCATTACATATTCGCGCTATAAAAAATACTAATATAATTTTTTATTACGAATGAATAAACTTGGTTTCTTCGATTTAAGGCAAGTAGGCCTAATAGGGATGAGGAATCTCAGGATTTCAAAGTGCACGTGGAAGTTGAGTTAATATAGTTTCTGTAGAAAGCTTTCTGAAGGTGTTTACTTTTTTAACTTTGATGGATGGATGGATCCAGATTTGACGAGGGCTTATGCCAACAGAGGCCGTTTTCATCGAATAAAATTTGGCATAATACAGCATTCTGGCGCGACAAAACCGATCCGTAAAACAAACATTGATGGTTTCAATGACCACAGCGACAATAGGATCTGGTCAAACTTATTTATATAATTGTCATCATCGTCGCCGTTATCGTCGTTCTTTATTTGAGTCGCAAGATTTCATTCCGCATATGGAAGTTGACTTAATTGATATAGCTTCTGTTGAATGCTTTCTGAAGGTGATTAAGTTTTTAACTTTGATTTACCGAAATGGTCGCACTTGGAGGATTTCAATGTGCGATTGGAAGTTGAGTTAATATAGCATGTGTTAAAAACCTTCTGAAGGTGTGTGACTTACTTGACTTATGGCTTTGACGATGCTTTCGCACGTGACATCCGCCCAGCTATGGAAAATCTCCACTTTTCTCGTTCTTGAGCTTTGTGTGTAGCCTCTTGTAATAATAATAATAATAATAATAATAATAATAATAATAATAATAATAATAATAATAATAATAATAATAATAATAATAATAATAAGACGATTTATATAGCGCCGTAGCTCAGCCGAGGCCGAAGGAAAGGGCGCTTGTATGGAAAAACCCATCTCCCGACAGTCCTCTTGTATCATGTCGAACCATCTCTTCTTTGGTCTTCCCTTTTTTCTTTTACCATGCACATATCTGAAGGTGTAATCTGATTTAATTAATCAAATGGATTGCTTTCGGCTCGATTTGATCGCGCATTTTAAAATTTTACTTTATTTATTTTCTAAGTACTTTGACGACATGCTATATCGGCTATAATAGCCGTTGACGTCTTTAAGTAGAAGTAATTCTATAACATCATAGGTCTCTAACAGTTCATAAGCTAATTTTTCCAATTGAATTTTTCTATTTCAATGTAGCAGATTATTTGGAAGCAAGGCACACATGCGCGTCTGTGGATAAACTGGTTCCCGCGACTACGCTTTTGGGCGCTGTTGAAATTACGAGTTTACGATTACGATTGCATATAAGATAATATTATGTCCATGATCTGATAATTAATAAATCTCTTCAAGTAGCCACTAGGGCACTTTCCAATGACCATTAAGGTCGTTTTGTGGTCATTAGGGCCTTAAGGCCTATCTATGGCTCTTTTTCTTCAATGGTCAGTAAGGCTCCTTCAGTGGCCATTGTGGCACTTACAATAAAGCAAGAAACTTAATGGAGATATTTAACATAAACATATAGGCCTACACCGACATCACGTCTATTATAATTATAAAACATTCAATATTAATTATGTAATACTAAAATAATTAAACAAATTAATCACTAAAGGTCAGCATCAGGTCATTTCGGTTTATTTTCCTTGTAGGCCTATTCTACATTTCCATGCCCAACAAAATTGCAAACGATATTTTTTAGCATATGAGATATTTTTTTATTCAATCCAGTCTAAGGTCTACACAGTTTTGTACCCTAACATGTTGCAAGAACTGTTGAACACACATTAGTGTTTAATAATTTATGTTGAATTCAATTATGGACAACAGTGTTAAAAAAAACTTGCATTAAAAGGGCAATCGTCGGCTAAAGTAGCACCTATTTATCATGATTTAAAGGTGTCTAATATCAGCTGCGTTTTTATTAATGTTATGTAGGTTTAGATTCGTTTAATTCCAAAAACATAAGTTTACATTAGCACAATTGAAAGTATAATTGTGGCTATTTAGTATTTATGGTTGAGATTGTTAATACATGTTTCTAAATAGGATTATCATTCTTGGGATAAAATTCATCGAGTCTTTATTGGGGAGGGTGAAATTGTTCGCCCTGTGTGTCTAAAGTTATATAACGGATCTCGCTGCAGTGGGAAGAGGTTACGGAGGACATGAAGCTCTTTTCTCTCTACAGCTTTGAACAGCATGCATGTGTCAGCTCTTGCTCTAAAGTTTCAGTTATAGGTCTAAATGTATCGGAATGTAGGCTAATTAAGTAGCCGGCTCGTCTGAGTTTGTTCACGAAACCATCATGGCGAGTTTTGTCCATTTGACTTGCAAGGACCCACCACGCGGAAGAGGCATACACCATTCTGGATATGATAGTAGCTCTTGTGATAGTTTGGAGCTCTGGCATGTTTTCAACTGTTTAAAATCGTTTTCATCAGTGGGGCGCAGTGGCGTAACTACGGGGGGGGCAAGGGGGCAGCCGCCCCCCCCCAAATGAAAGGGCTGCTCCCCAGCTGCTTCCCCAATCCCTGCGTTTGTTTTACTTTTTACTTATTTTTTTTACTGACTTATTTTATTTTTTATACAACTTCCTGTACAACTTCTTATAGGGTGGGTGATGGGAAAGTGGGACAGGCCACTATAGTGCACTGTGGGACAGACAAGCTAGTGAGGTTTGCATGCGTATTATGTCCAATACTGTAATACATCCAAAATCTAAAAATACATAGTCTATGGCAATATACCGATGCCGATGCACGCTTTAATTGCCAACGGTAGCCACCCCATCATTTTAAGCTGCCACCCCACTGCCCCCCCCCCAAGAAAAAATAACTGGCTACGCCACTGGCCGAGAAGTATGAAGAATTTGGAAAGGAACTATAATTATATATGCTATATAGATTTCAGAAAAGCTTTTGATAGTATATGGAGGAGAGGATTGTGGCGGGTCATGCGACAGTATGGATATCCGGACAAAATTGTAAGAATACTGGAAAAGGCATATAAGGACACCTTCAGCGCGGTAAGGGTGGACGGGCAGTTGACGGACTGGTTTGAGACAATAGTTGGGGTATTACAAGGATGTGTTCTGTCACCGTTGCTGTTTAGCATATTTCTGGAGCTAGTTATGGCAAAGGCGCTGGATGGATCTGAAGAGGGAGCTGTAATTGGAGGAGAGGTGATAAAAGATCTGAGATTTGCAGATGACATTGCCCTCATGGCAGAACGAGCAGAGGGGTTACAAGAAGCATTAAACAAGGTCACAGAGAAGAGCATGGAAATGGGTATGAGAATAAATGAGCAAAAAACTGAATGCCAGTACCTTGGAAAAGGGAATACGAAATTTCAGATAGAGGTAAACGGTCACCAACTAGGACAAACAGAGAATTTCGTGTATCTGGGGAGAAGCATGAGTACACAAAAGGACTCAACGGAGGATGTAGTGAAAAGAATAGGGCTGGCAAGAGGGATACTGCAGGCAATGGGAAAGGTGTGGAGTTCAAGGGATATAGGGAGAGCAACAAAAGTGCAGATGTACGAAACACTGGTGCAGAGCGTGTTGCTATACAACGCAGAAACATGGACGCTGAGAGAAGAGCCGAAACGACGGCTGAGAGTCTTCGAAATGACTTGCCTGCGGAAGATTGAAGGTGTCACACGGAAATCTAAAAATACATAGTCTATGGCAATATACCGATGCCGATGCACGCTTTAATTGCCAACGGTAGCCACCCCATCATTTTAAGCTGCCACCCCACTGCCCCCCCCCCCCAAGAAAAAATAACTGGCTACGCCACTGGTGGGGCGCGGTGGTGTGGTTGGTATGTTCGTTGCCTTGCAGCCGGAGGGTTGCAGGTTCGAATCCACCTCAAATCGTCGCGTACGGACCTTGGGCAAGTCCTACACTCGCAATGGCTCAGCGCTTCGGCGTAAAACTCCGATGCAGTGTCCGCGCTTTAGGCACGAGCGCCTCTGAGTAGTGAGCTCTGAGCTTAAAAGGTCGCTATAAGCCTATAACAAGTACGCATACAAACAAAGAAAAATATCGCAAATGGTGTTGAGCATAAGCCTTTAAAATGATTCAATCGCCCATAATGTTATTTGTTGGACAAGTGAATTGAAATCAAGCGCAATCGTTCATTATTATAGCGTGTATTTCCAAGATTTTAAAGGTGTCTTATTTCAGCTACGTTTTTATTAATGTTTTCAACTGTTTAAGCCATCTTGCGGCGTCAGGTCGATTGCGTCAATTTCGCAGCTTAAATGGTTTCTACTCTGACTGTATCTCAATGTTGCCAGGGTTAATGACGTCACCCGCCTCGTTTTCCATGCCTTTCACTTGTACCACCCAAGCAAAATTGAGCTGGCAAAGTTTAGTTGGGATTGCTATAGGTCTCTTTGTTTGACTGTGTGTAATGGCTGCCAGGTTTTTGTGGATGAATCGAGAGTTCAACTTAGGACAAATATCTCAGGGCTATGAAGTCGATGGAAATTAGGTCATTGACCTATATACTATGCGTGTGCCTTCATCAAGGACTTTTGCAGTATTATAGACCTCAGTAAGTCAGTTTGCTTTAGTGCCAATTGTCGTAGCTAAAAACGAGTTAATTTAGCTGTAAAGAGAACTTGCGAACTAAATAAAATTTTGTTCTAAGGAAGGTTTTTGATTGGAGCAATATAAAATTTAATCGAAATTTTGGGCGGTTATACGGATGACGACTAAAAAGGCTGTCTAAAGGATGTGAATCTGTCCAATATTACCCTGCTGAGTACCCGGATAGACGTCACATACATCTCCTGTGACGCATCAGAAAATACGATCTCTGATTGGCTGAGAGGTTAATGCGACTTTGTATCCCTTCGATGTTGGTTCCAAGTTTCACTCTTTTTCATCTTATGAAAACACTAGCTGGGGTACCCGGCGTTGCCCGGGAAATTTAGGATTCGATCCGCTCCGGCCACAACCCCACCACACAACACCCCCACCACACTGCGACCTCTATACCAGTACGCCACCGGAGAAATTTGGGTTTGACGAAAATTTCCACCCCACTCCACCCCCTTCCCCGTTGATGTCAGCAGAATTTTGTTAGGCCTAACATGATGTTGATCTTACTTGCATACGTCTAAAATCTTAGAGGACTCGGGATTCCGATTAGTACACATTTGTACTCAGTTAAGCTATTATAGCATTGCTCAAGAGGGTTTTAAAGGTGTCCATTCTAAAACTTTATTCTTCTGATTGCCGATGTCTATAGCGACGCTTTGCAGCAGTCAATATCGATGATGTCATTGTTACTTGAACCACGGAATAGAATTCTGGCTTTGACGCAATTAAAAAAAATTATTTCGAAAGTTGGATCCAGAGCTTAACGACACCTATGACCTTGGGCGGAGACTTGCGGGGGACGAAACGGTGGCCGAAGATTTTGGGCGGACGAATGGCTGAGACGCCGACGAAAATTGTCCATCTTTTGCGGGAAAAATTTATGAGGACTTTTTTTAAGTCATCCGCCCGAAATGTCGATGGAAAACCCTCATTTTCTCTGCACAGTCTGACGATCCCACCTCCCGCCCCGTTATTCTTCTGCCGTTCTCATGCTGGCTGTTGTTCTACGAGTCTTCTCATCGATGTTCTTCGTTTGGTGACCGATCGGCTCTTGCTGATCTGCAGTCATCCTCTTGAGTCGAGAACGTTTCACATGAGTCGTGAGCGTTTCACATGAGTCATGAACGGTTCACATGAGTCATGAACGGTTCACATGAGTCATGAACGTTTCACATGAGTCATGAACGTTTCACGTGAGTCATAAACGTTTCACATGAGTCATGAACGGCTCACATGAGTCATGAATGTTTCACATGAGTCATGAATGTTTCACATGAGTCATGAACGTTTCGCATGAGTCATGAACGTTTCACTTCGGTTCATGACTCTTGCATTCTTGGTTCCTAGGCCACTTGGTCACTGATTGCATAATTAATAATTATACGATGATAAGTGGGATATGATCCACATAAGCAATATCTTACTGCGACAAATCGCACGGTTGGGGCTTATGCACCGCCGAGTCACTTCTTTGTGGAACAGCCACTATAGTAGGCCTACTGGTCCAGTTAGCTACATCGGTAGGAGCGTTGGCCGCGTCGAACTCGACTCGGTCAAATAGAGAGAGCGAGCAGACCGCGATTCACTTCCTAATTAACGCTGGCTTAATTTTAGGAAATTTAAATCTTAGGCTGACAGCATAACACGGTCATGGACCTAAATGTAAACGTATAGAAAGAAATTTTCATGGTCGAGTGCATAATTCGTGGACATCCGGTCAGAAGATCGATTCCAGAATTTCAAGCCAGTCACGATAGATGACGTTTGCAGTATGGTCGGCGAAGCAGTGGACAAGTACTCAATGCTTGACCCTATGCCGACCTGGCTGCTCAAGTCGTGCGTCGATCTGCTGACCACATTATTTTATCACCGGGATGTTCAATTCTTCTCTGCAGTCTGGAACGTTTCCAGTGCTCTACCGAAGTGCCTATGTCACTCCTCGTCTTAAAAAGCCGACACTTCCGCGTGAGGAGCTCTCAAGCTATCGACCAGTGTCGAATCTACCAACATTGTCAAAGCTACTCGAAAGGGTAGTTTGCGGACAACTGGTGGAATATCTTATATCGGCCGAGCTTCTCCCGAAACATCAATCGGCGTATCGAAAATTCCACTCAACAGAGACGGCGCTGCTGAAGGTCTTCACCGACCTGGTTGAGGCGGCTGACAATGGTGATCATGCGTTGCTGGGCCTTCTCGATCTATCGGCTGCGTTCGACACTGTCGATCACGACATCATGATAGAGCGACTTTCTCGGACTTACGGCGTACGCTCGGTGGCGCTGGACTGGATTGGATCATATCTACGAGGGCGGAGCCAGTCGGTGTTTTTCAACGGGGTGCGTTCGTCGGTGCGCGTTCTAAGCAGCGGAGTACCTCAGGGGTCGGTTCTTGGGCCACTGCTTTTCCTGCTGTATACAGCCGATCTTGAGAGACTTGCCTCCGGATTAGGGCTATCCTCTCATTTCTATGCTGACGACTCGCAGCTTTACACGACTGGTCCGTCGACGACTGCGCCTCAACTGCAGCAACATATGGAGTCGGGAGTAGAGCTGTTAGCTGATTGGTTGAGGTCCAATCGCCTCCTCCTGAATCCGGACAAGACCGATTTCCTTTGGTGCGCCACTCGTAGGAGATGTGATCAGCTTAGCAGTGAGTCCCTGAATATCTGCGGGATATCGGTGCGGCCTTCGACTGCGGTGCGTGACCTAGGAGTCTTATTCCAGACAGACATGTCCATGACGCGCCAAGTGGGACTGACGGTGGGCAGATGCTTTCGCCAGCTGCGGTTGATCAAAAGCTGTGTGCGATCACTGCCCTTCGAGGCTGCAAAAACAGCTGTCTTCTGCTTCGTCGTTTCCCAGGTGGACCGGTGTAACAGCCTATTGGCTGGTGCGCCGAAGTACCTGCACGATCGACTACAGTCCGTGTTGAATGCAGCGGCGAGGCTCGTGTGTAATCGGCGGAAGTACGATCATGTGACGCCATTACTGCGTGACGTGCTGCATTGGCTTCCGGTACCGTACCGCATTGAATACAAACTCTCATTGCTGGTCTACAAGTCACTACATGGCCTTGCACCGGACTATCTCAAATCATATTGCATGCAGACGCCTGCGTCAGGTGCTGGACTTGCGCTGAGATCAAGTGTGAAAGGAGATCTGTATGTGCGGAGGACAAGGACATGCTTCGGGGAGCGTGCTTTTTCAACTGCTGGTCCTCGCTGCTGGAACAGTCTGCCTACCTCTGTTCGTTCGGCCAACTCAGTTGAAACTTTCAAAACTCGTCTCAAGACATATCTTTTTTCTAAGGCGTATATCTGACAGATTGTGTTTGTGTTTGTAGAGGCGCCCTTGTAACGGCATGTGCTGTGTTACGGCGCCATAGAAATTGTCGTCATTATTATTATTATTATTATTATTATTATTATTATTATTATTATTATTATTATTATTATTATTATTATTATTATGTGGTAGCTATATAAAATGAAATCCGAGTGCAGCTAGATTTACATTACGACGGTGCTCTGAGGAGTTGATGAAAAGCATTTATGAAAGGACACCCTTTTAACCAAACGCCTACATATGATAAATAACAAGCGCCTATAATCAATGTACTAAATCAACACTAACGGCGATCAAATCACTTAACATAAGAATGAGCTTTCAATTAAAATGGTGTTTATTGACGAGTGTCTGAATTAAACCAGAACTGTACCGTAAACTATATAATTTTATAGGTTACGACATAGGCTGCAAATCGTTTAGTTTAACAACATTGAGATTTTTGTTGGTAGATTTACTTTAAAAATCCAAATCGGGTGAGTTTATTAAATAATAGAAATGCTGTTTATGTCTTACTGTTCAGAGTCGTCAGTACCGCTATGAAGTGCTTCGACGAGATCAGAAACGAAATTGCTCAAAGCTGCGATGACCTGGCAGCCGATGACTTTCAGCGCAGCTACATCCAGCCGCTCGTTGAACAGACTCGCGAAACCGTTTTGTCAAAAATCAAATGCGAACTGTCCGCTCCCTACGAACAGTATTTCAATTACGCCTCGCCATCTGGCGAACACAACGGTACTATCCATCTGCTTGCGTCTGCAGTTGCCTTTGCATTCGCTAGGAGGCGGTGTTCGTTATGACGTCCCAGCTGTAACTTTAGCCATAGTCGTTTTCCCAGCGATGCTTTTTAACTCGAATCTTGTTGTGAGCTGTGTTACGCGTTCGATTTTATCATCTAATATTTTACTTCGGGCATTTCATTATAAATATATTTAATTGAATTGGGATGAAACCTCAGCGTGGCTGAGAGCGAGTCAAATAAACAGAAAAATCAATTCCTTTAGTGCGTATTATGCCCTCCCCTAGCTATATATATATATATATATATATATAGCCTACGCCTATGCTTGGAATGGATAGCACGCGACTTCCACCCATGGACATTATTCCCGTGAGCATATTAATGCGCCGCAACCCCACAGAAGAAATGACCAGATTATAGGTCAACTTTATAAAGAATGTAGCCTACAAAAGAGGCCCAAATTATAGAACCCTGCGGAAGACCAATTAAATGAAGCCCTGGACCAGTCAGACCGGGTGGAGGCTAGTTGGAACCAAAAGCCACAGCCTGGCTGCGCCCAACAAAGAAAAGCCCGCAACCACAGCAGATAAAGAGAGCGGCCAACGACACCGAACGATATTT
Source organism: Lumbricus terrestris (assembly GCA_949752735.1). Classification (NCBI taxonomy): domain Eukaryota; kingdom Metazoa; phylum Annelida; class Clitellata; order Crassiclitellata; family Lumbricidae; genus Lumbricus; species Lumbricus terrestris. Next base: position 45,071,510 of record OX457046.1, on the reverse strand, counting down.
CAATTAAGGCGCTCAGATCTAGAATAATTCTGTGGTATACGATATCAAAGGTCGCACTTACATTGTATAAGGCAAGGAGGGTTATATGCTCCTGGCCAGCAACAGCTAGCATGCATGTCAACTATAATACTTATTAAAACAATATATGTTTGCGTTTGGTTTGTTTGTATGTGCATTTATTATAGCCACCCCCCCCCTCTTCAAGACTACAGCCTGGACACTGAATCGGAGTTTCACGCCAATTGAAGCCCTGAGCAATTGCAAGTAAAGGACTTGCCCAAGGTCCCTATAGACTGCAGCGGCTTGAGGTGAACTCGAATCCGCAACCCTCCGGCTGCAAGGCAACGAACATACCCAGTACACCACCGTGCTACACAATATATATATATATATATATATATATATATATATATATAATCGTTTTATGAATGCAACCATGCATGTGAAACGTACACCATGGTCTAACCAATAATTCGTTCTGAATTCAGTTGTAGACTTGTAGTGTTTGCAGACGTGATAGGATCTGTTTCCCCACAACTACAGTGATGAATAAAATCTCATAAAACATAAAATAAAACGCGATCGTCTCTTAATTTAGCATCAGTTGCAACTGTTTTAAAGGTGTCTAATTTCATCTGAATTTTTAATGCTGCTTTCAACTGCTTAGCGACATCTTCCGGCAGAGTTAATTAATATCGCCATCTGCCTCCTTTTTCAAGCCTTTTACTGGTGCCACCCGGGCACATGTCAGCTAGGCTGGCAAATTTAATTGATAATACTACTTCTCTTTCTGTAGCCTAACTGTGTGTTAAGTTTGCCAGAAGCTTTTGCTAGATGAACCGGGAGCAGAGCTCTGCGCCGACTTGAGAGTTTCGGCGGCGGCGCGCCGGTCATATTTGGTCGGCGGCGGCGGCGCGCCGACATACAAAAATCGGCGGCGGCGGCGCCCTTTAGATGTCGGCGTCGGCGGCGCGGCGCGGCGTCCGATCGTGAGATTAGTGCTCCAAAGTCGCATACTTATTTTAAAATTTGTTACGCAAACAACATATGTTATAAAAAATATCCGTGATCAGCAATTACGTTTGGCAATTACCTGGTCTTAAGTAAATATTCACGAGAAACAATAATTCTCAGATTAGACGTTCAATAACAACATTCTACATAGGGTTGATTTACAATCCACGTGACAACATTTCCAAATTCGGGCCTCCAGCTTACGTAACCTACTAATAGCACAGGACTGTTTGCGTAGTGGTGGCGCTACCTGCCTATTTTACTCTTGACCTGCCTTATGACCCGTCAAAAATTCTAGAGGCCCATTTTTTCGACGCGACCTGCCGAAAATGTATAGCTTCATGCATGCAAACATGCATACATACATGCATACACACACATACATCCATACTTACATACATAGATTACATGCATACATGCCTACATACATGCATAAATGACATACATACATACATATATACATACATACATACATACATACATACATACATACATACATACATACATACATACATACATACATACATACACACGTACATACGCGCATACATATATACACACATACATACGTACTGTGCTTGCTTAGAAATACTTGTCTGCCACAAAATGGTAGTTATCATGCAATCTTATCAACAGATGAAGGTGCTTGCAGTTTTTTAAATTCTCTTGTCAAAGCACACTGAGTAGTAAACTTGATCAGAATTCACCACCTTCCCTGATTTATCGGTCAATAATCCGAACGACTTCCACGCGAAACTATTAGCATTTTCTTTAAAGCCAATTGCTATGCACAATTCTTTCGATCTAAGCAACCCAAGTCACAATAAGTTACCCTGTTTTATGCTGATTTTTTATACCTAATCTGATCTCATTTGTGAGACTTTGCTCAAATGGTTGACAAAATAGGATCTATTGACCAGTTGCGTAACATTGTTCCATTGTGCATATAGTTAGGCCTATTAATGGTCGAAAGCTTAAACATTCAACAATTTCACATAGGTCACGTGCAGCGTGGGAGTTTGATACTGGTAAGAAAAATTGGAATTAGGTAGTAACTGGCCGGCAATGGAGAATCACAAGCCTTCAGGCGCCATCAATCGCCTACATAAAATTGCAGAGTGCCATCTCTTTGCAACGTAATATACGTGGCAGACGGTACTGTTTCATTATAGCGGACTATCAGGCAGGAACGCAACACGGCATAGCATTCACTTAGGCTTACCTAGAGTTCCTTTTACCTTTGTTGATGCCATAATTCAAATCGAATCACAAAATCCACAAAAGTTTAAGCGTTAAGCTCACTGTTCGAAGAGTCCAAACAAATAGGTAGCATCATAGGCTTCATAGCATTAATGCAAAAACAGTGTTGCCAGAATAAATCGAAGTAGATAAGAGATTATATTTTCATATCTTCACTAACTCAGAAATTTATTTGCGAAATCATGCAAGAGATTAAAAATGCAACGAAAAGAAATAACCGAATCAGCGTGGCACCGGCGGCGCGCCGACAAATTTTCGGCGGCGGCGGCGTCGGCGCGCCGACTCAAAAAAATCGGCGGCGGCGGCGCCCGCAAAGTGTCGGCGGCGGCGGCGCGGCGCGGCCGGCGCAGGGCTCTGACCGGGAGTATCTATACTGGAACTAATATCGAAGGGATAGGCCTATATGAAGCCGTGGGAAATTAGGTCATTGACCTAGATTATCCTTGTGGCTGTATCCGGGTCTTGTGCCAAATTTTTCCTCAATCGGCCATTCCATTTTGTTTTGTTGACGAGTCACGGCTGTCGTATTGAAAACCAATTAATTTAATTATAAAGATAACTTGCGAACTAAATAAAATGTCTTCTGAGGAAGAATTTTGTGATTGTGGTTATATAAATTTAGGCTAAATGATGGGCGATTATATACGTAATCGTAATCGTAATCGTAATCTCCTAATTTCTAAAGCGCCACTGGAAAGCCAAGCGCGGGGCACCGGCTTATTCACGAGCGCTGCGTTGCGTTAGAAGGGTTGTCCGTGAGAGTAGTCCGTGGTGGTCCGGGTCGAGTTACCATAGATCAGGATCAAATGCGTTGAGTCAAAAGGGTTGTCCGTGAGAGTAGTCCATGGTGGTCCGGGTCGAGGTACCGTAGGATCAGAGGGGTGGAACAGCTACTAAGGTGGGTGTCGTTTGAGCCGGGAATTTGAGGATGGGGGATCAGATGAAACAGATATACGGATCACGACTAAAATATACAACCGTCTAGCTGCAGTTTAACGTCGTTTACTTTGTGGTAACAAATTATAAGACACCAAGCGAGCGGATTTAGTACACATTTTTATATTAAGTGGTCTTATTATCGCATTGCTCGAAGGGTTTCTAAAGGTGTCTATTCTAATTTTCTAAATCTTTATTAGGCCTATTAAGGCTGTTATCATTATTTTGCCAATGTCTACAGCGATCGACGCATTTTGACAATCAATATGCCGACTATGTCGTTGTTACTTGAACCGCAGCATATAATTCTGTGCTTTAACGGTCAATCCAATGAAAAAATGTAATTCGAAGTTTGGATTCAGATTTTAAGACAATAATTTTATGGCATGAAAGGGCGCTCACGCTGGCAGCAATTAAGGCAGTTCGCAACAGCTCTCGCAATTACTATTTAGCGTTTGCAACTCGCGCTAAGTCAGCGCACAGCATAGTCATCAATCAATCAATCAATCGATCGATCGATCGATCGATCGATCAATCAATCAATCAATCAGGCAATCAATCACTCAATCAGTCAATCAATCAATCGATCAATCGATCCGTCAATCAATCAATCAATCGATCGATCGATCAATCAATCAGGCAATCAATCAATCAATCACTCAATCAATCAATCGATCAGTCAATCAATCAACGATCGATCAATCAATCAATCAATCAGGAAATCAATCACTCAATCACTCAATCAATCAATCGGTCGGTCGATCGATCAATCAATCAATCAATCAATTTATATAGCGCGCTTTCAAGATCTCTACCCTGCATCTACATCTACGCTGCATATAAATTATAATTATCAATATAACGTGTAATTGATGTTATTTGTTGGGATAAATAAAAAACTTGAACATGAACTTGAATACTTTATACATCCTAATTACTTTGTTTTCTTGTCAGTTTTTGACGTCTTATGCTGTTTTGCAGCTGGTTATATTAAAGAATATACTTACTTATTATTATCGAGTCGTATTAATTAGTTGTATTAACAACTAATGGACAGAGTGAATGAAACATCTAAGAAATATGGGCTGGAAATAAATAGTAAGAAAACAAAAGTGATGGTGGTGAGCAGAAATCGAGAGAGGATAGTGATCACATGTAATGGAGGAATCTTGGAGCAAGTGGAGTCGTTCCGTTACCTAGGCGTCATAGTGGAGGAGAGTGGAGATGGAGGCAAGGAGATAAGAGCCAGACTGGGGATGGCGCGAACGGCCATGGGGTCTTTGACTACGCTGTGGAAGGACAGAACCATTGGAACAGGGCTGAAGCTAAGGCTTATGGGGTCACTGGTGTGGCCGGTGGCACTCTACGGCTGTGAAACTTGGACGCTAAGGGAGGAAGACAAAAGAAGAATATCAGCGTTTGAGATGACAACATATAGAAAGATGCTGAGAGTCAGCTGGAAGGAGTTTAGAACAAACGAATCAATACTGGAAGAGCTGCAACCGGAACGGCGCCTGCTGGAGGTGGTGAAAGGAAGGAAGCTGAACTACTTCGGACACATGATTAGAGCAGACAAGCTGTCGGCATTCATATGTCAGGGCTATCTAGACGGAAAACGGGCCCGGGGAAGGCCGAGGAGAAGATGGATGGATGACGTGGAGGAATGGACGGGGATGGTGATGGCGGACTGTGTGAGGACTGCGAGGAACAGAGAGCAATGGAGGAAGATGGCGTCGTCGACTCTGATCCCCGATCCTCAGCAATGAGGATGGTCACGACGACGACGATTAATTACGTAAAAAAGAACCAAACGAACAGCGTGGCATATAGACGCCTCAGCAGCTCGTCTGGTTCTCTGCTTACCGACACTGCATCGGTCATATGACGTTGAGTCGTTGCTCAGACAAGGCGACCAGCGTCCGTGGTCATATGATTGTCGTCGTCGTCGGCTGAGAAATAAGCATACATAAGAAAAAATGGCGACGTATGCTATCAGATTTGTTATTAGTGTTTTTCTCGTCGCTTTGGCGGCGGATTTTATCCGCTGCGTTCGGGTTTTCGAAGCCGGGAAGCGCAATACTCGTAGCTTTAAGCAGTTGAATAGTTTAGACGCCGTGAAGCGATCGGTAGAGAGGAGGAGAGAGAAACGCGGCGCGCCATCGATATCCGATTCGGTGCAATGCATTCACATTGGTGGCATCGTCGATGAGCGATCGAAAGAGGAGAAGTTCAAAACAAACTTCGCCAACGAGGTAAGATTATGTTTTCAATTCGAATTGTCAAATCTGGATGGTTGTGTTGCATCGCCGGCGCGTGGGGTGACCGCCGAGCTGTAAACCAACGGGATAGAGAGTAGAGATAGGCATAGTATGGGATTCGAACCCGGAATGTCACATGATTTTTTTTATCACAGCGTTTTTGTTGCGCTAGACTATGACCGTGGAAGTTCGACAGGGCGGTTGTCAGGGTGTGTCAATTGTTAATTGATCGTTTTGCACGAAAATGACTGATTGTTATTGAGAAAATCAATGTTATGGTTGTTGTGTTTACAACCGAAAAGTTTATATAGCGCCATGATATCTTGGAAATGTGCCGGTTTGGGCGGGAAGCTAGTCAGTAGGCTAGTCCGGATCTGTAGACTGCAGCTTTGTAGTCAGTGATATCAATGCGATTCATATAACCTTGACTTTGGACAGCCAATTTGAGTTTGCTTATTTCTCGAAAAGTTGCCACAGTCTCAGTGAATTTCTCTTCTTTTGTATTTATTTTTTAATTCCAAAACCAGCTTATCCACCTCTGTGTAAATAAGCTGTCATGGAAATTTGTAATTAAATGCTACATTAACCCTTGTCCCGTCTTTTTAGACTACTCACTGCTCAGGGTCTGTTCTCCGTATTCTTAAGTATGATTGACACTTTAAAACGCTGTGATTATGATAGCTCAGCATATTCACAAATACCAAAACACTCTTCACATGGAACTTTTATTGCAGAGGTTATCGCAAGCAATTAAATCAGTAATCAAGTATGTACTTTATGAACCAATTACTAACCACACTCTGGTTTGCGGATGTATACTTGTTCCTCCTCAAGCAGCAGATCGAGTATAGCCTGGCGCTGCTTGCTATAGGCCTTGTTCCTGTCTACCTTTATGAGCTCTGTAGCTCAACCCTACTCTTTGTGCCTGCCACTGCAATGGACATGTAGTAGGTGTGTCTGGTTTGTGGGGGGTAGGTAACAACCATAGCAATTGGTGGAGGATGTGGTCCCGGTCCACTTGGATGGTCCAAGAGTACTGCCAGCGGCTGAAGGTGTCTTTAGCATAATGATACAGTTTCGGTTATGAATTCTTGTACAGAGAGCAGCACTGAATTTTTCTCGAAGTGATGATGTGGTTCAACTTCTGAAACATTGATTCCATGACAGGCTTCATGCCTAGACTGACGACTAATTTCGGTGACAATCTGACAACCAAAAATAAAGGCCTATAATAAAAGAAGAAATGAAACAATGACACAAGTTGTATTGTTATGTTCACCTTAGAAGGTTCAAATTTTTAAGCATGTTGACGGTTTTTTTATTAAACGAATGTTATACACATGCACAGGCCTACATGAAATTCTCAATCATTACATAGGCCTACAATTGGGCCTACGTACTTGCTGTCTAATGTCAATGAAAATCGTCTTTATGTCTTTCCGACCTGCTTCAGAACCACATGACCTCATTGCATCTTGCAAGCTGTTGTGGCTGCACAATTGATGCGGATCAATAATCTTATGTTTCATTGGTCATGATGTTGTTTTGCCAAGGCTGGCTTTTATTATAACCATCCTTTATTCGTTCATTCAATTTCTATATCACTTCAAGCAGACTACCTGAAGTGCTCCCGACTTTAGCATGGCCAAAGATAACAGTCTTCAAGTGCTTTTATATAGAATGTGTGAGAAAGTGAAGTACATATAGAAGAAAGAGGCACTACTCTCAAGACGGAGGCTATTCCATGCTGCCAGGCCAACCACAGGTGGATGATGGGGGGACTTTTCGTGCAGCCAGAAGGAGGGGGAAATGGTCCAGTCTGTGAAGAATGGACTGATCCGACAGCGCTGGACAACTGGGCCCTGAGGTCGTCCCCTGCTTGTTTCTGCAGGTCCTTGTAACCCGGGCCATGTCTGTCAAATTCTGCCCACCCTCCAAAGCCATTGGCCTATTCCCTTGAACCGTGATCACATGACTATGTTTTCATCGTTAGCTTACCATAACATGAACAGATGCTGGTTTGCTTTATTCAGATTGATAATTAATTGTTTATTATAAAACGATGTCTGTAAATTGGAATATGGATGGATAGCAGCTGATATAGATATTACATGATTGTATCCGCATGTCTACTTGTCAGAAATTGACAAAGTCACACAAGTGCTCTTATCATCACATGCTTCGCTTCACAAGCTAACTAGAAAGGTCACGTGTCTAGAAAAGTGCTGGCTACCACCTCTGAACCGTTTTCGATTAGTGCTCGAAAAATTTATAGAGACACGAACAACGTTAAAAAAGGTGTTCAAGCATTAATATTTAATAGTAGTTGTTTCAATGTTTCTTGTTATAAGCTGATTGTGCTGCAATAGTCAAATGGTGTATACTGTAGACTGTTTTATGGACGATGGTCGAAGGCATGAGAAAACACTCATTGTGTTCTGTTCCGCCTCTTTGGAACAAACTCACACCATAATGTGCTGGACTGAAGAGTTCGGGGGGGGGGGGGGAGATTCGCGCCACATGTGGTAGAAATTTGTTTTGAGATCTATCTGCTCCACCCGCATGCACCCTCTGTTCGGCTCAGCTATATCGAGTACAATGGCCTTTCATTCATTGTTGATGGAAAGAAGAGATGGCGAGGGAGAGGATTGGCATGACAAGCCAAATCAGGAAGTTGTTAGCAATTCATACACACAGATATCCCTGAACAATAACAATATAATATACTCCTCCTCTTTGTCCTTCTTCTCCTCCCTTCCTCCTCCGCATGCCCTCCGCTGTTGTCTGTGTGAGAGCACTTCATACAGATACATTTCTAAGTGCCGTGTTGTAAACATCTTACAACATTTGGCTCTTTATCTAGCCTATCTCGTGTGTTAGCCTATCTGCTGTGAAATTTGGCTGTAGCAACTGGACCAATAAATACTAGAAAAATAGTCCAGGATACACACATGCGCACACTCACACAGGCACACACAAACAGGAACATGTGCATGCACGCACAGACACACACGCACCCGCCCACACACAAATACATGGACACATATTGATACATAATTATATATGCCTGCTATATATAGTCGCATGCATAGGTCTACCACCTGCTAGTATATATGGATTAGTCAGGTATTGATATTGTTGCATGTGATTGTAAATTAAATTTTAGGTCCATTTGAACGGTGACAACAAGGCCAATCTACAGCTGGCCTGGACCGGTCTGGATTACGAGGTAAGAGGGGGCAGGAGAAAGTTGTCTTTCTTTTCATTGTACTCGGCGCTGCCTTTCTCTGCCCAGCCATGCAAGCAATGACACTGCACTGGCATTGTTTACGATCTTCTTTATTGAGCACAATGCTTGGCCATTGCTAAAAATAGGTATTGACAGACAGACTAGCGCAGATGATGATGATGATGATGATGATAATAATAATAATAATAATAATAATAATATCTTTTCTTTAATTAAACGCCTGCAAGACGCACTGCGCTTTACATTTACAAGTTATGCAGTAATCTTAATTAAGCTTAACTACTAACTGAACAGACAGCTTTGTAATTACACGGCGCTAATAGCAGCCTACAAAGCAAATCCGCCCAACGGGGGCTCGAACTCACTACCTCTCGCACTCTTGGCCAGCGTGTTAACCACTACTCTACCGGGCCCGATGGTGATGATAGTGGTGGTGGTGGCGGCGGCGATGATGATGACTATGATCATTTGTGCATACCGTTAGGCTTTGACATTTCTAGCAATTTATATTACCTTGAAAGAGAGAGGTCGCAGGACTATAATAGCCTAAGATGCTTCTTGTTTGCCCTCTCCTCTTTCTCCCTCTTCAACTACTAACGCAATTGTTAAATGATGATTGGCAACTACTAACGCAATTGTTAAATGACGATTGCCAACAATTATTTTTGCATTGCAGCGCATGATCATCGTTACTGGTGACTTTGGCGTCTCATCTGTATATGTCAGGTAAGAGACAGCAATAGACACACGCAGGCAGTGACTGACTGACAGACAGAGACAGGATACACACGCTGTGTCTCTGTGTCTCAGGTGAGAGACACAGAGAAAGAGAGACAGACGTAAGTGGGTGAGAGAGGTGTCGGGGGAAATAGCCTTTGCATTAAAATTTTAGCATGTGCATTAAGCGCACATGAATGCAATTCATGTTCCTAATTGACAATACCCGATAAGTAAATTTAAGTTATAATGATAATTCGGCTTATTTAAAAAAATATTTTGTTTGCGTTAGATTTCTATAATTTAGGTGTTAGTCTTTTTTCATTTACTCCCTCAGTAATTCGTTGCATGAATTTGATAAAACTCCTTATGAAGGAATTGCTGAATGCTCATTCCGTTTGCTCGTACCTCCACCATGCAAAGTTCTGTTTTTCTGTTTTTGTCCCCACGGTATGGAATACCTTCCTCTTGTGCTGCACACGTTCCTAGGTCACTCTCCAACACATTCTTTAGGCACTTGAAAGCTGTTATTTTTGACTGTGCTGGAGTCGGGAACACCTCTGAGTAGTTAGCTGGACGATGTGCTATACAAATTCTTGGTTGAACAAATGAATGAATTGTTCGGGTTATTTATAAAGACACGAACAACGTTAAAAAAGGTGTCCTAGCATTAATAGTATTTGTTGTTTCAGTGTTTCTTGTTATAAGCTGATTGTGCTGCAATAGTTTAGAACCGTTTTCATTTAGTGCTCGGAAAAATTCATAAAGGCATGAACAACGTTAAAAAAGGTGTCCAAGCATTAATAGTATTTGTTGGTGTTTCTTGTTATAAGCTGATTGTGCTGCAATAGTTCAGATGTTTTATGGTAGACTGTTTCGTGGTAAATGTTGACGACTGTGAAACATTTTCGTGTTGATGTTGCAGCGAGAAGTCTGGCAAGAAGTTCCAGAACATAACGGAAATCATCGAGAAAAAGGACGACTTCTCGGAGCTGACGTTACTGAAGCATTCCAACGATTCAAAGATCGTAAGTGGATCTGAATTGGATTCTTAACTCTCTACGAAACTTATCCGCTTTCTTATTTAGACGTTGCCTCAAAGTCGAAATAGTATTTTTGCCGACGAATAATTAATTATGCCGTCGAAAATTTCACTCGAAATGAGGCGAAAAGTTCACGCCTCTCTGTGGAAATTTTGAATGGAATTTTTAAGAGAAAAAAATTCGTTGGATTTGAAGTGTTATAAATGTGAAAGTTATCTAGGGAAACTCCATCTACTTTAATTAGACATTCTGAATGAGATTAAGAGAAAACTTTATCACTTGTTGAAACTTTTGTGTGAAGTTGGAGATATCTGGCCATGAAAATATCACCATTCTAAAATTCTAATTGAAGGTTAGAAAAAATGTACAGACTTATTAATTAAACAGATTCTCGATAGTGTAGCGGTTATCAGGCTGGACTGTTCGTTGTGTATGATATAACAACAGTTACTGACTCATTTGTTCAGCTGAAAAGCGAAACCCAATCGCAATCCTTTCTTCCTGGGGACGATAGAGGTGACGGCGGCGTAAGGGGATTGTTCGTTTGTTCTCTTCTTTCTAGATGTCTTTAATTGAGTTTTTCTGTTTTATTGTTGTTGTGTAGGTCTACCTCGTGGCGAACTCTCTGCTCGGTCTGTCCACGCTCTACGTGTCGATCGATGGAGCGGATAAGTTCCAGAAGGTTGCGCTCGAGTTCAAGCTGGAATCGGCCGTTGTCTTCCATGCCACCAGAGTCGAATACATCCTCGCCATTGATGAATATAGGAAGGTGAAGGACTGAGGGATGAGTGGGAGGATGGATGGGTGGGTTTGTGATGGGTGTGTGGATGGTGGGTTAATGGATGGTGGGTGGATGATGGTAGGGAGAATGATGGTGGGTGGGAAGGCTGATGGGTGGATGGGATAGTTGGTGATGGGTGGGTGGTGAATTGGATGGTGGTTGATGGGTAGGTGGATTGATGGATTGATGGATGGATGTATTGGTGGATGGATGGATTATTGGATGGGTGGGTGGATGGATGGATTGAGGTATATGTGGATGGATGAGTGGATTGATTCAGTTCAGTTTATTTCCTGTACCAACATAATACAATTATCATGACAGTGAATAACAACATTGATCATTTTTTGTGGGTATCAAGTGCAGACCCAGAAGGGATGGACAATCGCACTAATAGATCGTGGGCCATCCATTAATCATGTAAAATGGAAAACACAATTTAGCCCATGACAATTACAGGAACACAACTTAGACAATCAAGGATAAACTTTTAATAGAAGACACAACTCAACTAACACTTACTAGTACAACCAGTGAATAAATAGTAATTATTATAGTGATTTGTTGGATTATATGAAGATGCAGGTTTGCGTTAAATATGTTATGAATTATGTTCGGTTAATATGTAAATATGTTATGTTATGTTAAATATGTATGAGTTATGTTATGATTGATGAATAGATTATGGATGGATGTGTGGATGGACGGACTTGTACTTTCTTGAAAGTGCTGAGTTTAACTAATAAGGTTCTATATAAATGTCTTATTGTATTATGCTATGATCTGTTCTGATAGTTGTTGTACCTCAGCAAAGACAAAGGACTCAGCTGGACGAGGATTAAGTCGAATGTCATGGCCGCCAAATGGTTAGCTAAACTTCTGCTCTTATTCTATTGTGAGAGCTCTGTCATGTTGTTTATTTTAATAGTTTCTGTTATGTTCTGTTGCTACTAATATTGGTACATTTTGATGCGTTCTGTTAGGTTCTATTATCTTATGTTACATGCTGTTACATTCTATTGTCTTCTGTTACATTTTCAGGTTACATTTCTTGTACATTACGATCTATTACAGTCTGTTTTGTCATTCTGATGTAATATGTTACAAGTCTGTTGTAACATGCATCCATCCAATTGCCTGTTTTCTTATCACTTGACCTCAGCGTCATGCTTTGTCTGATATGCTTCACAAAGGGACATTTTTAAGAGGAGGCTCCATTGTTCCATTGTTTTATATGGGCTTCCAGTTTGTTATTGAATGGTTCCATTGTATTATAAAGATATTCCAGAGCCTGTTATCAAGAGACTCCAGTTTATTATAAAGGGGTTGTCTGAACTTCCACAGTGCTGCATAAAGCTCCATTATACAGAACTTAGTCCTTCTTTCTGGAATCTATGGGTTACTTAGCAGTCTACGTAATGGGTCATTCCGTCTCAAATCAACAAATTTTTAAAAAGTTTCCCACTCGACCATTTCAGATTTTGATGAAATTTGCACAGAATGTGCATAAATATATTAGAACATGCTGTGCAAAAGTTGAGAGCAATATTCCCAGTAGTTTATTTTATACGGAATTTTAAAGACACCTGGGTGACCCCGTTTATCGCGAATCGAAAATTGCGTCTGAATTTACTGTCATATTCAGGAGGCTATAAGTCGACTATCATTGCAGATAAATAGATGAAATTTTCAGGATACATAGTCATCGTGGTGCTAATCAAGAATATTAAAAGAACTTGATATCTGATGGATAGTTTTTTTCTGGCTACACATTGAAAATCGAAAAAAAAACACCGACCCTTTCTGGCACAAGTACTTTACTGCTCTACTATGACCAAATGGGTTCATTATCAAAGAAAGTGTGAACCATCTGCTATCATAGTCCACATTGTGTGTACAGAAAAGCAATTAGGTCAGCTTTATCATGTGCACCATTTGCAATATAGCCTTCTGAAAATCAAAGAAACCACTTTTTTGCCTTTTGACGACAATGTTCAAGGCCTGATATGGACATGTGGGACAGGTCATACAGCTATGAAATTAACACCATTGGAAAGAGCAGCTCAAATACTACTAAATACAGGAAGAATTTCTTTTGAGACTTCTGTATTTCAACGAATCGTACGCCATCGTATCAGTTCGCGAATGCTTAGAACACTACTATAATGGAAGTAGCTGTAACCATTGAACCACAGGAGTCTCAAAAACAATTCTTCTTATATTTAGTAGTATTTGAGCTGCTCTTTCCAATGGTGTCAATTTCATAGCTGTATCACATATCCCACATGTCCATATCAGGCCTTGAACATTGTCGTCAAAAAGCAAAAAAGTGGTTTCTTTGATTTTCAGAAGGCCATATTGCAACAAGCACACATGATAAAGCTGACCTAATTGCTTTTCTGTGCTCACAATGTGGACTATGATGGCAGATGTTTCACACTTTCTTTGATAATGAACCCATTTGGTCATAGTAGAGCAGTAAAGTACTAAGCTCGTGATATTGGCGTCGTATCAGTTCGCGAATGCTTAAAACACTACTATAATGGAAATCGCTGTAATTGTTGAACCACAGGAGTCTCAAAAGCAATTCTTCTTGTATTTAGTAGTATTTGAGCTGCTCTTTCCAATGGTGTTAATTTCATAGCTGTATGACCTGTCCCACATGTCCATATCAGGCCTTGAACATTGTCGTCAAAAGGCAAAAAAGTGGTTTCTTTGATTTTCAGAAGGCTATATTGCAAATGGTACACATGATAAAGCTGACCTAATTGCTTTTCTGTACACACAATGTGGACTATGATAGCAGATGGTTCACACTTTCTTTGATAATGAACCCATTTGGTCATAGTAGAGCAGTAAAGTACTTGTGCCAGAAAGGGTCGGTGTTTTTTTTTCGATTTTCAATGTGTAGCCAGAAAAAAACTATCCATCAGATATCAAGTTCTTTTAATTTTCTTGATTAGCACCACGATGACTATGTATCCTGAAAATTTCATCTATTTATCTGCAATGATAGTCGACTTATAGCCTCCTGAATATGACAGTAAATTCAGACGCAATTTTCGATTCGCGATAAACGGGGTCACCCCAGGTGTCTTTAAAATTCCGTATAAAAAAAACTACTGGGAATATTGCTCTCAACTTTTGCACAGCATGTTCTAATATATTTATGCACATTCTGTGCAAATTTCATCAAAATCTGAGATGGTCGAGTGGGAAGCATTTGTTGAACTGAGGCGGAATGACCCTAATGCTTGCTCTTTCTTTGCCCTCTTTTCCGCAAGCATTCAAAAACCATTCTCTCTGATTGTGATTTGCCACAGTCAGGTCGGGAGCACCTCTGAGGAGTTTCTCTTAAAGTGGCGCTGTAGAAGTTCCTGGTTACGATTACGAAAGAAGTTACAGTGTGCTCTAAAGCGAATCATCCTATGTTATGAATTAGTTACAGTGTGTTGATAAGACCACTACATATCTAAAGGTTCTAGTTTTTGTGGTTGGACAAATACGATTGTTGTGGCCTGTGACGTCTGTTGACGAGCAGTGACTTTGTGTTCAACAGGGGAACGGGTTCTTCGGTCGACGACATCTTCGTCATCACGAACAACAGCACCGAGAGTATCTTCTTCGAGAGTAAGCCGATGTTTCGCATTTTCCACTTTTCCGTTTTAATGGCCAGCCTTTCATTCCAGCTGGGTCTGCTTCCCGATTCTTTGCCATGCCTTTCTCCATCATGTCATTACTTCGACTTTACCGACGTTCCCGATGAAAATTTCACACCAATGATGACCTTTACGGTGACCTTAGCTAAACAATTATTTTGTTTTGTGTTGGGTTTTCATCCTTAATTCACTCCTTAATCTCTTTGTCAATTGACAATTGATATATTTTTTACATTTGTTTAATTTTTTTATTTTGTGGTTTTAAACTGAAGCTCTTTTTACCTTGTTGCGTTTGTGTCAATGAATTGGTGCAGCACAGGATCTCCTCACTCGTAGTGTAGTATCTGATATCTGCAAACCTTCTTTAGTGATAGTAACAGTAATTGCAGACTTATATATAGCGTCCTTTCCCGAGAGACCCATTGCCGGTGCTCCTAAGCTAACAATGATTTGCCCCATTTCCATGTTGCTCTTTAGCCGTGGCTGGGCTGGGAGCACCTCTGAGTAGGCTTGTTTTGGGGTGCTGTAGGCATTACAAATTACATTACATAAATTGCTTGTATGTGTGCGTATTAAAAATTCATGTGTACTTGCATTCTTCTTCTTTTCCGTGCTCTGCCATTAGGCAGGTTCGAATGTTTGACGTCTCCATTTATGTGGATTCGTCATTCATTTAACTTGGGAATTATAGAGAGATGGTTTCCCGTTGCCTTTCTCCCGGTGTTTTTAAGGAGACACCATCTCCCAGCGTCGATATCTTCTATCGTCCGTCCTTCGGTTTCTTCGCCCATGTGGGCATCGCATATCCCGGCGATTGCTCGGTCGCCCACCACGCCCTTTGTTCAAACAGGGGGACCACGTGAAGGTGGCGCGGTTGGACATTTGGGTAGCAGAGGCTTTTTGAGACGCTTGCTTGCCCCATTCCCCACCCCACTTGCATATGACTTATGAAACGTCTTAGCAAGTCTCTCAGCGTGGACAGTTTTGATAAAGCCATACAACGAGACAATGCAAAGCAGACAATTACACGTTAAAACTGACTGATGGAAAGAGATTGTGACCTTGTCAATCGACCTCTGAAAACAGATCCTTATCCACGGAATAAACTCCTATGGAAACCTAGTCTGCTCATCCTCCTACCTTCTTAGGGTTTGTTTATCTCATCCTCCATTATCTACCCTATGTGTATCTGTTTCTCTCCTGTGGCCAATAAAGACCCGGAACACACTTCATGCTATTCAATGTTGGCCTGTTTTGTGTCTGATCTATCTTTGCCCAAAGCAGCTGTTGGCCTTTGTCAATGGGGCATATGGTTGATTGTGTGGAGGGAGTGGGAGAGGGGTAAAGGGCTAATTGGAGGTGAGGGGTGCACTGTGATAGACAAACAATCAGAGAATGTTTGTCCAAGAATTTCATATGATTACAAGAATTCCGCATGATTAAATTAATGAGAGAAGTTTATAGTTTGACTTTGTCTGTCCTAAGATAATTTCTTCTTATATCCCCCAGTCTGTGTCCCTGTGTGTCTCTTTGTCTGTTTCTCAGTATGTCTACTTTTCTGTGTGTGTGTCTGTATAGTGATTGCCTAGTTCAAAGGAATCTGAGAGGGCCAGCTCTGCCTCTCTCTGTCTTTCTGTGTCTCCCTCCGTCTTCCTCTATATCCCTCTGACTATGTCTCATGTCGGCAGATCACTCTGCTGATTGGTAGATTGGTGTTGACAGTGTAAAGAGGGGAGAGCTATAGGCAGACTGAAGGAGAGAGGTACAGATAGAGAGAATGGCAGGGTGGAGGACTGGAATCGATAAAAGGGGGAGAGGACATGGACAAAGAAAGTGACAGACAGACAGAAAGAGACAGACACAGAGAAAGACAGAAAGACAATTGCACGAACAGTTGCACATTGTATGGCCTGTGAAGCTCTGTTAATGGATGATACTTGGGCCAATAACCAAAGCGCATTTAGCCACACGCTTCTGTTTTCAATTGTTGTTTGTACCACTCTGTCTCTATCTCTGATTGATAAGGATAGCCAGACAATTTGAATACAAATCTGTCTAATTTAACATCCGTATTGAGTGAAAACATCCCGGAACAAAACCGTCATTGGAAAGCGGATCCCCTCAAAGGCGGCATTGTTCTCATGAATGACTGTCTTTGAATGCATTGTTGTTTGGTGCCTTCTGTGTTCCATGTCTAAAAGTCCTGTAATCCCATACGATATATAATTGGAAACACTTCCCACATCTGTTCCGATCAGGCAGAACGATCTGTTTCGGCATATGTATATACATATATATATATGTATACATAATGTATAAACTATATATATGTATATATATATATATATATATATTATACAATGTGTTAATACATAATGTTATCTACTTGTTGCTGCTTATTGACTCTGTGTCATCATATCAATGATGATTAGTGTTGCCCTCCTCCTTTTGCCATGCCTTGGACTGGCACTGTGACCAAAGTACGTGCAGTAGCGGAATTATACATATCTCCATATATATATATGTGTGTGTGTGTGTGTGTGTGTGTGTGTGTGTGTGTGTGTGTGTGTGTGTGTGTGTGTGTGTGTGTGTACACAAATACGTGCGGATGCAAAATACACACACACACACACATATATATGTGTGTGTGTATATATATAATATACATATACACTTAAGGTCTGATATATTGGAATTTAGGTCATGCACGGCTGAAGGATAGTTATACATATCTCAATTCTCCATGTATATATATATATATGCACACAAATTCATGCGGATGCAAGATACACACACACACACATATATATATATATATACATTATATATGCTTAAGGTGTGATATATGGCAATTTAGGTCATGCTAAGCTGAAAGATAGACACTTTTATATCTGCTCTAAAGTTATCATTTTTATCAACCTTCTCTTTACGTAAAGATCTGAGAAGCAATATTTAGTCTTCCATTATCATTAATATTATTTAGAATATAATAAATGTTAAAGCTAGTATTATTGATTAGTGTATTTAAGATATCATTAATTAATTAATATATCGTTGATTTCACTTTATATCAATGATACTATTTTTAATTATGATGTCCTGACGTTGCTTGTGTTGTGTTGCAGTGATTAGCGCGACTGGAAGCGTCCTTGAGAAGTCTAGTGACCTTGGAGCGACCTGGAAAACGCTGCGTGATCGAGTCTACACTTTCGGAATGGGAGACAAGTTCCTGTACGCTTCCATCTACAAGGATTCGGTGAGTAATTAGTCGGTTGATAAGGTCACGACCTCTTTCCATCCGTCCGTTGTTGATTTTGTCGTCCAATTTGCCATATGATGTTGTTGCATGGATTGATAAAAACAGACGTATTTTAGAGACTCTGAAAGGTGCTTCGTAGATCAGGGTCACATGTGATCATGCATACATGTGTAATTGTGTATGTTATATGTATAATTGTATATGCATATTGCATGCGCATACATGCCTATTTATAGGCGCCTTGTAACGGCATGGCTGTGTTACGGCGCCATAGATTTATTATTCTGTTCCTTAAAAACCTCAAAACTGTTTTATTTAGCCGTGGTTGGGCTGGGAGTGCTTCTGAGTAGCCTACCTTGAAGAGGCGCTATATACATTTCTGAAATAATAATAATAATTTAATGGAAATCGTCATTGTTATTATTATTGTAAGTGATCACATACGTATGGATGCATAAAAACACGCAGTTGATGTTCAATCTGGTTCAAGATATTTCTGCTCCATCTGCGCCTCCAATTCCAGGGAGAGGACTGGCCACCCACCCTCATATGCCGAGGCTAATAAATTGAGGGCGCTAACTGATCTTCTCTTTCAATTATTTCCGGTTGATGCAATAATAATAATAATATTAATGATATTAATAGTAATAATAATGATAATAACGTCTGTCGCTTACAATTTCCAGCGGTTTAACGCAGTAGCGTTTAGGGGCACTTTCGCCAGCCAAGAAATCAATGATTAGATCCATAATTCTGGACTGGTTTTTAAACACATAGTTAGTAATAAAGTTCCCGAGGGATCCTAAATACCTCGGGGCACCAAAAAACCCTAATAAGGATAATAATTATACTAATAATTCTGTGTTTTTCCCGATCAGTCTCCGGGTAGCGACCGCTTCCTCATCGTCTCCACCGACTCCGGTCTGTCGTGGAATGAAGTCCGCTTGCCCGTCATCACTCCAGAACGGGTTCGTGCTCCACAGTCTTTTCCATCAGTCGATTCAGTCCGTAATCGAATTTCACGCTTAACGATTCAGTTAGTATGTAAGCAATGGGTATAGGTGCTTGCAGAACTTCGATTGGAAGATGAATCTAATTTAGATTTTAAATTGATTACTTAATTAATTAGTTAATTAGTTATTTCTTTTGTTAATTTGTTGATTCATTTTCTTTGTTGATTTTCGATTGGAAAATGATTTGAGTGCTCGATTCGATTCGTAAATGACGTCGTGATTTGAAAAATGATTAACTCTTGATGTGCTTTGTTGTAAGCTGTTTTATTTGTTTTGTAGTTATGCATAGAATTGGATTTGAATTGGTGTGTGAAATGATGCAATATGACAAGGGTTAACATGTCTGAACTGAGACAACAGCTGTGACACGTCTATGCTCGCAAGTACACTGATTTAAGTACACTGATTCAAGTACACTGACTCAAGTACGCTGACTCAAGTGCACTGATTCAAGTACACTGATTCAAGTACACTGATTCAAGTACACTGATTCAAGTACGCTGATTCAAGTACGCTGATTCAAGTACAATGATTCAAGTACACTGATTCAAGTACAAGAGGCTTTTGATGCCTTCTGCTTCTGTAACCGGTTTTACGATCGTATTTCTGCTTTTTGTTTTCAGTTTTTCTCGATCCTGGACTCGACCGAAGGCCAGATCTTCCTTCATGTCGATCATCCTGGCGGTAATTATTTACTTAGTATTATTGGTTTTTATGTGTGTCCTAAGGTGCTTGCTTCATTTCCGTTGGGGAGTTAGAAATTACAAAGCAACGTGTCTGGAATGGATGTACTTCATTCGTTATATATTACTTTTTACGGATCTCATATGTGATGCTTTGGGTGTAACGAAGTGCGATTATGAGCTGAAAATTGTTTCTTTTGCTATTATTATTATTATTATTTTTAATCATCATTATTATTATTAACATCATTATCATCATTATTATTATCATCGTTATTATTATTTCATTCATTCAGGAATTGGTTCTTTAGCGCCTCTTCAAGGGAACTACTCAGAAACACTCCCGACTCTAGCAAGACAAAAAAGCAGTTTTGAGTTGAGTAAAAAAAAAATGTGTCGGTAAGAGACCCAGGAAGCAGTTAAACCAGAACAGCGATCCCTACACTCAATGTGCTGCTGGGTTGGAAGCCAGCGTAATGTCTCCAGCATATACATGTAACTGGAGACGTAACCAAATTACTATTACTAATAATAATTACTATTACTAATAATAATTACTATTATTAATTAATAATAATTAGTAATAATAATTTTATTTCTGTTGTTGCAACTCATCCACCGTGGAAAGGGTGACTTAACAATAATAACAATTGACCATTGTCTTGTAGACACGGGCCGTGGAACGCTGTACACGTCGGACTCCACTGGGATCGTCTTCTCTGAGTCGCTTGCCAACCACCTCTACCCAAACTACGAGGATCTGACGGATTTCTACCGTGTGCTTTCGATGCGGGGCGTCTACATCGCGAGTCAACTGATGGAGGACGACAGCATACACACGATGATCACGTTCGACCGCGGTGGAGAGTGGCAGCCGATACGGAGACCGGAGGGAGTGCCGTGCAAAGACGAAACCAAGGTCGGTTGTGCACACTATCGGTTCAAATTATTATTTTTATTATTATGCTTTTATTTATTATTTCTTTATTGCCCCGAGGGGCCGAGGTATATAGGATTCCCTCAGGGACTTACGCCCTTATTACTAAAATGAAAACATCTGGAACGGCACCTAGTCGTCGTTAAAATCAAGTGCAGGAAAAGAGCCGCGAAATGCCACTGCATTAAATCATTGTATTGTAAAAGCAGGACGCTGGAATATGTAAGACGCCTCGCGTGCATCTCCAGACAAGGCGCTGGTATTATTATTATTATTATTATACTATTATTATTATTATTGTACATCACTTCAACTTACCATGGCATTGTTTTTCAGTAGTGTATCATTCCTTTGTTCATTCTTTAAGACACTCGAATTCATTTGGTCTGCACTTCCGTTTTCCCTAACGTAAGATTTCGATTATTGCGTTTTAAAATCTGATTTGGCTAAAGGTGATCGCCGGGCAGTGTTTTTGAGATTATGATTATGATGCTGTCAAAATTATTTGATTAGATTAAATAAATTGCATTTGATGTTATTATGAAAAAGTCTGGTGAGCATTCCGTTATGATTTTACCGTTGGGATTTTCTTTCCACAGGAATGTTACCTGCAGATCCATAACCTGTACAGCATTAAACGTGGAATCATGGCCGACCCACCGATGAGCGTTCCGAATGCAGCCGGAATTATTCTAGTTCACGGTTAGCTTTATATAGAGTGCTGCCGGATTTATTCTAGTTCATTATTAGTTCCGAATGCAGCTGGAACAATTCTAGTTCTTTACTAGAAGGAACCTTTTTATAAATTTTGTTATATCTTCTGAGTCTTACTTTAATACTTCTGAAAAATTGACAATTAGGAACCATGATATTGTATGATGCGTGAGCTGGTTTTGTCTCTTAGGCGATTTTATGCGGCTATTTTGGTCTTAGACCAAAATTTTTATCTTGGCCTATTTTGGAGGGGCTATATTCGACTTGGGCTATATATTATGTTGTCTGTCTCTGTGGGCCTCTGTATGTTTGTGCCTGTTTACGTTTGTGTATGTGTGTGTCTGTTTACGTGTGTCTCTGTGTGTGTCTGTGTTTCTGTATGTGTGTGTCTCTCTTTATGTTTCTCTGTGTGTGTATGTGTTTTATGCATTTTAAATTTATATAGCACCTGTATAACGAGTGCAGACTTATGTGTTTTTATTAGAATTTATGTAGAGCTCTTCGTATTAAATGCGGTTGATTATGTCGTATGTATGTATGTGTGTAGGTCACGTGGCGGATGCTTTGCAGACGACTGAACCAGACGTCTTCGTCACAAGTGACGGTGGCTACACCTGGCGTCTGGTAAGTAACAATATTATTGAATATAATTGACTATTATTATTTTTTCATTATCATTGTTGTTATTAAATATTATTATTATCATTTTTTAATTGTTTTTATTATCATTGTTATTTCAACGCTTCCTTCTTCATTATCGAGCATTTGGTCAATTTTATTTTTAGTTTAGTGCCCCGATATAAACATTCATGATCCCTCAGAGACTTCGACGGCATTAACTATAAAAGCTGATTTGTCTGGAATTATATCTTTATTATTATTAATACTGCTACTGCTATTTTAGTAGTGGTAATAATAAGATATTACTGATGACGATGACAGTAGAAGTGGTCAATAAGAGTGTCAGTGTGATCATAACAATAAGATTTTTACCTCTCGGCTAATAGTAATTCCACAAAACGTACGAGTTACAACAGAGGGGTCGAAAATACAGTTTTTTCACACGTGTTATATGGATGACTGACCCCTAATTATAGCAATAAATTAATGATGATGGTTGTCTGTGCGTTCCAGGCTCTGAAGGGTGCGCACCACTACCAGATCGCCGATCACGGCGGCCTCCTGGTGGCCGTTCCTGCAAACACGGAGACACCGTCGATCGTGAAATTCTCGACAGACGAGGGCCGGTGCTGGATCAGTTATAACTTCACGGAAAAGCAGATCGTCTACACGGGGTTGCTCATCGAACCAGGGAACCGGGACACGACTGTCGCTATCTGGGGTTACACGAAAGAAGACCGAACGTGGCACACGCATATGCTCAACTTCAGCACCATCATTGATAAGCAGTGTGAGTTCGTCTATGCGCATTTCCTTCTCTGTCTGTCTGTCTGTCTATCTCTCTCTTTCTTTCTCTCTCACTCTCTCACTTGTGGGGCGTGGTGGTGTGGAGGTGGCGTCGTTGCCTTGAATCCGGAAGGTTCGAGGTTCGAATCCACCTCAAGTCGCCGCGTAGGGACCTTGGGCAAGTCCTTCACTCGCAATTGCTCAGCACTTCGGCGTGAAACTTCGATGCAGTGTTCGCTCTGCAGTCGGGAGCGCCTCTGAGTAGGGAGCGTGAAGGGGTGCTATAACAAGTGCACATACAAAACGAACAAACTCTCTCTCACTCTCTCTCTCTTACTCTCTATCTCTCTCTCTCTCTCTTACTCTCTATCTAACATGATGATGATGATGGTGCTCTGCCCGAAGGCAGGTTCATTGGCTTTACGCCCCTGGGGATGAGATGAGTGAGGTGGTTTCCCGTTGCCTTCCCCACAGACAATGATGGGTAAGCAACTTGCCCAAGGTCGCTCTGCAGCAGCTTGCGCCCCTGCGTCCCACACGTGCTAGCCCGAGATATCTAAATCTCTGAATGTCAACTCCCAGCCCGGGGCTTGAACCGCAGTCCGTTACAACCAACAGACGAATGCCGCTCTCGCTTACCAGTGTAGCTAACTAGGCCAGTCTATCTAACATGTGATTTATAATTCTCTTTATCACGAGAGGTGCCATAATTACGAAGGTGTTATATAAATTCTCTATGAATAGTGAACAGTTGTGGTTGTTGTCTGATTATCATCGCAGGTGAATCGAACGACTATGAGGATTGGATTCCGCATCAGCACAACGACGACAAAGGATGTCTTCTCGGCAGCAAAGAAACTTTTCGACGACTGAAGGCAGACTCTTGGTAAGGACAACGTAAACATCTTACACTAAAGCCATTCGGCTGCCATTAAGAGCCGCATAGGGAGACTAGAAGAGATCAGTTCATGGCAAAAAACAGTCATTCATTCCGATAATTTTGTATAGCGCCCCTTTAAAAAACCTACCCAGAAGCGCTCCCAGTGGGGCAAAGGCTAAAACGCAAGGTCTTGAGCAACTGGTGGTAAGCAGGCAGAGTATTTTCTCCCCCCCCCCGAAATGAAATAATGGTATGATGAAATAATGCATTTAATAAACACAATCGTGATGTAGAGGCTAAAGGGATTTCATTTTGAATCTCTTATTTCTATCTCACATTTTACAACAGATTAAATCATCCTGCAAACCCCGTTAAGTCCATTGATTCGGTTGCTTGTCGGATTGCTCAAGGTCGAGTAAACACCCCCACAACCCCCCGAAATAAAATACTGATACCTTGGTTGAAGTTACAAGCTAACAAAGGCATGTTGTATTGATTGTTTTATTTTGTACTGATTATTTTTTTTCCAATAATTTTTTTTATTTGTGTGTGTGCAAAGGTGCTTTAACGGAAAGTCGTACGAGGTGTCGAAGACGAGCGAGATCTGCCAATGCACAGCAGATGACTTCGACTGGTGCGTTGTCTTAACCATATACTCTCACCAACGTGTTGTGTGTGAAATTGTGAATGGTCGACAGAGGGTTAAATAGTTTATCGTTTTCACGCTTTTTCTATTTCTTATCTCATCTCATTGTTTATATATTATCAGGAATTAATTATTGTTTGCTGTCGCATTTTATGTTTTATTTATTATTGTATAATAATATATATCGTTGTTTGTTGGGTACTGATTGATTATCTTTTAGATTATTTTTGGGTATTGATTGTTGTGTAGTACTGGATCATTAATTGTCGTTCTTTGGTGATAGTTATTTTTTTTTATTTGTGGGCATTGAGCATGTTTTATTTTGGGGATTTTTTTAATTTTTGTTTTTTTACTAGATATCAACTGTTATTTAATGTTTGGTATTAATTAATTAATTGATATTGTTTTTTATTATTATTAGTAGATTTATTTATTAAAATTAATTTAGTTTTATTATTTGGTAATAATTTGATTATTATTTGGCATTAACATTTTTTATTTATTATTTTGATTATTATTTATTATTGTATATTGCTTATTAATTATTTCTTGTAGTGACTACGGGTACAAGCGTGTCGGTGATATCTGTGTCAAAGACACGTCCGCAAACTTCAAGGAGATCGACATCTGCTTGCGGGGTCACGAAGAGAAGTTTGTTCCAATGGGGTGAGTAGCGGTGCTTCTGATGGGGTGACTAGCGGTGCTTCTGATGGGGTGACTAGCGGGGCTTCTGATGGGGTGAGTAGTGGGGCTTCTGATGGGGTGAGTAGCGGGGCTTCTGATGGGGTGAGTAGCGGGGCTTCCAACAAGGTGAGTAGAGGGGCTTCCAACGGGGTGAGTAGCGGGGCTTCCAATGGGGTGAGTAGCGGGGCTTCTGATTGGGTGAGTAGCGGGGCTTCTGATGGGGTGAGTAGCGGGGCTTCTGATGGGGTGAGTAGCGGGGCTTCCAACAAGGTGAGTAGAGGGGCTTCCAACGGGGTGAGTAGAGGGGCTTCCAACGGGGTGAGTAGCGGGGCTTCCAATGGGGTGAGTAGTGGGGCTTCTGATTTGGTGAGTAGCGGGGCTTCTGATGGGGTGAGTAGCGGGGCTTCTGATTGGGTGAGTAGCGGGGCTTCTGATGGGGTGAGTAGCGGGGCTTCTGATGGGGTGAGTAGCGGGGCTTCCAACAAGGTGAGTAGAGGGGCTTCCAACGGGGTGAGTAGAGGGGCTTCCAACGGGGTGAGTAGCGGGGCTTCCAATGGGGTGAGTAGTGGGGCTTCTGATTTGGTGAGTAGCGGGGCTTCTGATGGGGTGAGTAGCGGGGCTTCCAACAAGGTGAGTAGAGGGGCTTCCAACGGGGTGAGTAGAGGGGCTTCCAACGGGGTGAGTAGCGGGGCTTCCAATGGGGTGAGTAGTGGGGCTTCTGATTTGGTGAGTAGCGGGGCTTCTGATGGGGTGAGTAGCGGGGCTTCTGATGGGGTGAGTAGTGGGGCTTCTGATTTGGTGAGTAGCGGGTGAATCTGTCCAGCCCCACAATCAGGTGTTCGAGTGTTGTATGTATTTACGAGAACACTTAATATGCGCATACTAAGTCACTCGCAAAGGCGCTATTTCAGTCGAATTGAATTTTATCATTTAGTCCTAATTTGTCCTTTGTTCTTACTTATTCATAGTTCCGATTTCTTTCTTTTATCCTATTTTGTCCTGGATCTGATTTGCCCCTTTATTTGTCCTTAATCCTGATGTACTATAAAAAAAACATTTATTCACAAATTCGTGATATATATCAAAATTTACTATAGTAATAAAACCTAGCTAAGATTAGACATGACATATAATTAATCTGATTGGTTGATTTCGTACCAGCGTGTTTGATTGACGTCTGTCGTGTCTGTGGTTGATAATCCAGTTACCATAAGATTCCCGGTGACAAATGTTCCGGTGGATTCCTTCCAGCCGAGGCGCAGATGGTCGACCTCAACACCGTCTGCACGTCAGATCCTCTTTCCGGTGAACATCAACCGTCTGCTTCCGCCTCCGACATTCCAGTAAGCGATCGACGATGTTGATGGAAGAAGATTTGTCTTTGGATGAATGTATTGTAAGAAGGATATATGGGTGGATAAATGGATGGATTGGCATGGGTGGGTGGGTGGATGGGTAATTGGGTATGGGTGGTTTTTGGGCATATGGTTGGGTTGATGGTGGACGGGTGGGTGGGTGAATGGATAGATGGATGGATTAGTGTATGGGTTGATTTTTGGAAGGATAGGTGAGTGATAGATGGAGAATATGTTTACTAATAGGTGGGTGGGTGGATAGGTTGGTGGATGAACGGGTGCATTGATGGTGGATAGGCAAGTTGACGAACAGATAGGTGATGGATGGATAGATTGATTTATTAAAGACATGTGATTCGTCTGTGTCTTAAGCTGTCTTTATATGTCTTTTATTGTCTTTATTTGTCTTTAATTGTCATTGATTGCCTTTTATTGTCTCTCTTATGGTCTTTAAATGTCTGTTTCTTTTTCCAGTCGTCTCGCAGAGATGGTCATCGTGCGGCTGTCATCCTCACCGCGATGTTCGCCATCTTCTCCATCATCCTCCTCATCATCCTCGTTACGTTCCTCGCTCGCAAGTACAAGTCCATCCAAAAGAGGTCAGCCAATCAGCTGGCCACCGTCATCAGCTCCCCATGCATTTACCCAACGCATTTACTACTTTATCTGTGCAACTGCTGTTCACTGGAGGGTTATATAGCACTGGTTCGTGGAAGAGGGTCTTCCTTGAATGATGTTAAGTGCTTTTCAACGGTGATTGGCACCTCACTTTGGAATGGGTTTCCTTTGACTCTGCACTTGTTTCCCCCAGGATCCACCCTGAGACTTTTTATGTGAGTCTCAAAACTGTCCTTTTCTGCCGTGCTGGTGTCGGGAGCGCTTCTGTGTAGTCGCCTTGGATGGGTGCTGTATAAATCCTTTGACTGAATGAATAAATGAGTTATTGTTTATTATTATTATCAACACGGTCATCATCATCACTATTATTATGATTATTTTCATTATCAGTTGTTATTATTATTTTTATATGTAAGTTGCTATTGCTTTTAATCATTGTCATCATCATCGTCGCCAATTGTCATTACTTTATTTATTATTTTTATTTTATTTTTATTATTTATTGTTTGTTGATGCTATTATTTCTTACGCATTTGTTGAGTACCAACGTCCAAAATCTCGATTTATTTATTTATTTGTTGATTGGCGGATAAAGTTTTCTGATTAAAGTGTTTTGTTGGTCGTTGTTGCAGACCGACGTATCGCTATTCGAGTATTCGCTGCGATGAAGACGAGCCGACGGTTGTGATTCCAAATCACCTTGGATCATCTCTATTCGAGGATACTTCGGACGATGTAAGAGCTAATCTTATCTAATCTAATCGTATGGTAAAATATGATTTGTATGGTAAAATATGATTTGATTAGGGCTGCTGATTTAACGATAACTTCATTGATTAATCATTACAGATTATTTTTTGTTTATTTTATTTATTTTTATTTATTGCAGTAGTTCGATATAGCTCCCGTTCACGGTTGCCTACTAAGGAGTGCTCCCAGACCCCCACTCCAACTCTGATCGAGTAGGACAGTCCAGAGAGACTGATAAGCATATGATGAAGAGCAGTAGGTCAAGCAGCCATTTTTCTGAGTGAGCAACATGGCGATCAACGATAACGGGAAACTTTTGAGTGGAACAATTAAGCGATCGTTTTTGTATTTTAAGTTTTTAAATGCAGATGGAATAACATCCCAGATGACAATAAAGTTATTTGTTTTCATTGCAATAAACAGTTTAATTGGCATTTTATTTTGTGCAAAGAAATTATTAACTGACTCGGTGACTAATATTTTCCGTAGTTTCATATTTTTCATTACAGCACAGACCAAACGAATTATTTATTAAAATTTGGTGATAATTGGTTACAGTTATTTTAACCTCTGCCAGACATAGTTCTATTGAATTGGAACCACTGTGTCATATCTATAAATTTGTATGGCACTCTCGCAGTGAACACTAATCAGAGACTTGTGCTATTAATCCGATCAACACTAATTTAATCGATTAATTACAATTACATTTTAGAGATGAATTGATTAACTTTTTTATCAGTACCAGTCCCTAAATGAAATATAATTAAATGAAGAATGATTTAGTCAGGATTATGATACGATACAGCAAAATGTAATCAAATCAAGTATCAATTGGTGATAATAAGATGCAATGAAATCTGTAATCTGATTTTGTTTTTTCCGTGTCAACAGGAAGTGCCTGACGCGTTGAAACTGTTTGCCAACGGCAAACGCCCTAACGGACAACCGGTTGGCAACGGTCACATTCCAAACGGGTCGGTGGTCGCCATGGAAACCAAGGCCGCTGTCCATAGCAACTCGAAGACGAAGCTCATCGACTCCGATGACGTGAGTCAACCGAGTCTTGGAGTCAGAGGCAGACAAACAGACAGACAGACTCATGCATTCACAAACACATGCATGTATACATGCCTCCATAGAGTCCATACACATAAATTGTGATCATGGCATGGCATGGCAGACAGGTTGATGTGCTTAAAATGTGCACATATGCAAACATGTGTTCTTACATAAATGACGTGACGGCATAGCATAAATTAACAATACAGAAACATAACGTAAAAATGGAGCATAGCATAACTTAACATAGCATAAGGCAACATAGCGTGACATCATGAGTATATACATAACATAGCATAGCATATGTACCTAAATTCTTTTTGACTGTCTCCCTTTTTCTTTTGCTCTTCTCATATCCTGCTTCACTATTATTGAGGCACTCTACAAATGATCAAATACAATACAAATAATTATTGTTTAATTAAAGTTGTAATTTACTGCATTTTGTCGAATTAGTAATTTACGATATGTGATATTTGTGTTGCAGGAGCTGCTGGATTAGGGAAAAGGTCACAACCAAGTTGCCTTGCGTGCGAGAATCTTTGTCCGTATTATAATAAGTACTTTGGCAACTGTTGATAATGAAACACGGCATCTTAACCAGCGTACCAGCAACTTAACTAAACAGAAATTTCTTCTTCTTCGAAGCCGGTTTCAGCTTTCTCGGATAAACGCTTCAGACGCTTTCAGTCTCGTTTTGTTTAAACGGTGTGTTTAAGTTTCTGCTATGCACTGAACCCGCGCTCCTCGCGGCTCGAACTTTACTTGTCAGATTGAAACCTTTGGGGGAAAAATGATTTATGTTGATTACTGTGCTTGTAAAAATGACGACATCAGATCTATATCCGATAATATATTTTCATGCGTATATCTCAGAAAAATGCTTTTATTTGCAGTTCTTTGGCAAGGTTGCTTTCGGGTCAGTAAGAGGTCTAGGGAGCAGTGGTTTCTATCAATATAGAATTTGTGTCCAATGAAAATCAGGGGATCAAAAATGAGCCAAAAACTCGGGTCATGATGGGGAGGGAATGCCGGCCTGGGAGGATGAAGGAGGGATTGAGCCCGGTTGCTTTGGGGAGGTAGAAGCCCCTGGTAGAGGGATCTCTGTGGGTCAATAATGGAGTAAAACTTCCACTGTGGGTCAAGGTCTTCCTTGTAACACGGAGAATACAGCCTTGAGCCAGTAACCTCCAAGATGGTTACTTTGATCCTGGAGCATGTCTTTCACTCGTAGTTCAGCAGCATTGGTTGTCAAACTGATGATGTTTGGTTGTTAGATAGAGAAGCTCAGTGAGTGTGCATAATC
This sequence comes from Lumbricus terrestris, assembly GCA_949752735.1. Classification (NCBI taxonomy): domain Eukaryota; kingdom Metazoa; phylum Annelida; class Clitellata; order Crassiclitellata; family Lumbricidae; genus Lumbricus; species Lumbricus terrestris. The sequence continues at coordinate 45,041,278 of OX457046.1, read as the reverse complement.
ATCCTTAAAATTCTTGTAGATTTATTTTTCTAAAACATCCATTTTGCACACTTCCCACCTGAAAAGGCATTTATCTGATGATGAAAACATCTGAAACTCAAGTCCCTGTTGTATGTAAATTCTGACTCAGTTGGCCTTTAAAAAAACTCTGAGCTTTTTGTATGATTCGATTGGGGCATTTTGTATAGCTTCATTTGATAGGCTCTCGAGCGGCTAAAATCCCTCATCCGATTTTTGTCCATTGTGGAGATTTGAATGGTGTTGCTGCTTTATACCTTTATATCTGAAATGTTCATAACTTGGTGCAGAGTTTATGAACTGTTCAAGGCTTGGTTGAAGAAGTTTGAACCGTTCATAACTAGGAGAAACCATGTCTGAAATGTTCATAACTTGGTGCAGAGTATCTGAACTGTTAACAGCTTGGTTGAACAAGTTTGAACCGGTGAACGTGTTCCTGCTTGTATGGGAACTGCGTGATTGCCTTAGAGTATTTCTTACCACTTGCCTTCTCTTGTTCTGTGCCTTTGACGTCTGCTTCAGCTGCACTGGCTTCACGTTGTTTCTTTCTGGACGTGTTCCCTACAGCGTTATCCATTTCGCATATAACATGGTGAGCGATCGTGCAATGTGGATAATACGGACTCGTCTGGCCTTGAGCAGGTCCTTCACTCACAGTTGCTCAGCTCCATTGATACTAGGTCATAAGACGTAAGACGTCGTAGGTGCTTAACAATAATTGCAGAATAATACTAAATGCAGAGTAATAATAATAATGATAATATTGATAGTTGATAATAAATAATAATAATAATTGCCAATAATTAATAATGATAATATACTAATTATAATAATAATCAATATTGATTAACAGTAATAATAGCTGTCACTGTTGCCACAGAGTATTTTACTGCAGAAAACCATGACCCAGTTTTGCCACTCGAAACGCAGAAGACTTTACGATGCGCACGGCGTAACCTTGTCTATTCGTTACAGGTTTACGTGTCATTCTTCATAACGTGTTGTGCTGCTATTTTTCAAAAGCTGATAACTTAACAGGTCGTACAAGTTAATGCGCCTTGCAAGAACTGCGGTGTAGCGCTAAACATTTACTTGTTCAACATTGTCCATTTTTATTTATGGCCTGGTCTACACATGAGGTATGCTCCCATCAATATGTGTTAAGCAGATCACACTGTATCTTGCGTTGTGAGAGTTTTATTTGGTGGGTATAGTGACTTTCGAAACGGAATGAATTTTGAGCTGTTCTTGGTTTGGTTGAACAAGTTTGAACCGTTCATAGCTAGAAAGAACAGTGTCTGAAATGTTCATAACTTGGTGTAGCATTTCTGAACTGTCAGTTGCTTGTTTTTAGCAAGTGTGAACCATTCATAGCATTGTCAGATTAATTGTACATAGCATGGTGAAAGGTTTTGAACTGTTCATGGCTTGATTGAATAGGTTTGATCCGTTCAGTGGCGTAGGCAAGGGTGGGTTTCGGGAGTTAAAACCCCCCCATTGGCTCCGAAAAAAAGGTTTTTTAAGGTTTTTTTCCGCTTAAGTAAGAAAAATAGCAAAAAAACAGGGTTTCCGGCCATAAAGCCCCCTCCATGAAAAAGTCCTGGCTACGCCACTGGATCCGTTCATAACTTGGGAGAAGGTTCTGAACTGTTAATAGCTTCTTGTTCATTGCTGCTTTATTTCTTCGTTATTTTGTCAAGTCGTTGATTTCAGATTTATTCGTTTTTTTCACTCATAAGACATCAGTTTTTTTCGCTGGAGGAAATGTTCGGAGGCATTTAGTTTCGTCGCTTTTGTTTGCAGGGATTTTTGCTTTCGTTTGGCATATGCAGGGTTAACAGAGAATGCGTTGTAAAATGTAAATAGCACGCTTGAATGTAGGAATCGGTTTTTTCGTTTGTGCAGTGATTAATCGGAGTGATCGGTTTTTGGGTGACTCAAAGTGGACGCGTTTTTGTAATGAAACTGTGCACCATTTAGAGATGCTGTTTTCTTGGAATCACTGACGGCGATGCAATTTGGTGATGGTGTCAATAGTCAACAAAAGACTTGGTTATGCTGCTCCATTATGATAGGTGTGAGGCATTGTGCATTATTAGACACCACACAAATAGAAGCTAAAGTTTAAGACTAGAAGACTTGCAAAAGACTAGGAATAAAAGTTACTGAACAATAACAATAGAAGTCCTACTACTTGATTAAACTGGTCAAACTAGACGCAACTGGCTATTAAACATTGACGATAATAATTATAATTTGATATAAAAAATAGGAAATACGACGATTTAAGATGAAAAACTCAAGTAAATAAAAAAGTAAATTTTTAAATTAATGAAATGAAAGATTATTTAACAAATTAAAATCGGAATGAAATGGGTTTAAGCACCGCCACCAAGTTGCCAGAAGTCCAATTGCGTAGTATGGGTTGTCCGCCTCAGCTCTAAGTTGCTGTGTGCGCGTGCGTGCGTGTGTGCGTGTCGTGGATCTCAATGTCCATCCATTCCAGCTTATTAATCAGCCTTTGTAGTTAATTATGCAATCGTAATAATATATTATGCAGATTTGCTCTGATACGCTATTTGTGTGGGGTTTAGGTGTGTGCGTGTGTGTGAGAGAGAGAGTGGTTGTGTATGTATGTGTAGATATGTGCGTTTGTATCTGTGTGTGCCTTTGCAAATGCTGCTTGACAGGGAAACCTCTCGAAGGTGCATAACCATATATGTTTTGTACGCATATTTAATGTATCTGTAAGAATAATTGCTAGCAACGTTAACTTCGATAATAAAAATAATTTAAACTATTATTAGTACAATTTATATAGCACTGTTGAAAATGTGTGGGCAGAAGAAAAGGGCGTGCTGTATATGAATGTACATGATAATTAATATTTAATATTGCATATGAATAATATTTCTAGAATACCTTTTTGATGGTTAATTGCGTTTACACCAGAACTTCCTTAAAACATCTTCTGTTGTGGCTGTAACATAGACCAGCTTAAGATGAGGTTGTCTCACAGCGAGTTTGTTCTCTAAATGTGTGCTCCACATGCCTCTGCTACATGATAATTCTTCATGGTATGGTGAGAGTGCTTACTCAGAGGTACTGCACGGTGTTTCCATGTCAAAGGTACTGCATGGTGTTTCCATTTCAGAGGTACTGCATGGTGTTTCCATGTCTATAACATATTGGAATGATTGTACTGCGCCTTTTTGGTGCGGTTGAAGCGTGCGTTGTGTTTTAGAGCGGTTGAGTGATTCTGTGGGTAAATATTAGAGAAGTCTTGGGTAGCATATTTCGTTGTGTATAGCTGAGATTCAACGTTTAATGCCATGATCCTATAATTATAAAAGCATGACTCCCGCATATAGGAGCAAGAGGGACACTTGTCCCTCCCCCCTAATGAAAAAAATTGTCATTTATTTTTAAACTATTTTTTATATTTCTTTGCGCTAAACATTGATGATACTAGAATTAAACTGTGGATTTACGACATATACCCATGTTCTTATTTGCATTTTTCAAGCTCTTGCTTAACAAATTCAACTGTGACTATAATATAATATTATTGTGTTTTAACCCCTCCTACAAAATATCTGCCAACGCCTATGACCAAATGCAATACATATAATTAGGCATAAAGAAGAAAACTTGTTTAGACATACATAATGCTCCCTAACACTTAATGCTCCCTAACATAGAAGTCCCACTGTTTTCGACCAACTTCCATAACTGACGCTTAGAAGATTGGAGAATAGTTGCAATGTATTTTGGAAATAATTATGCATTTGTGTATAGATAAAACAGAAGATGTTGTAAATAGCTGTTTGTGATTGCGCTTCGTATGAACTTAAACAGATTTTTGGTGATTGTTTGGAAAGAATTAATTTTGCAAAACGAGAAGAGATATTAGTCTGAAATGTTTTTGAAATGCAGAGGCCTTCTGTTCCAGCCAGGTGCCTTCCTATTTTGACCGGTGGATAACGTCTCAAGATTGGCTTGAGGACATAACTATATATATCTCGTATTTTGTTGTACTGAAGAACACGTTGGCAGAATTTTTTTATTTTAATTTCCGTTGGCTGACTAGTGTTTTCTCGTGTCATAAATAACATTAACTGAAATGACGATGGAGTCCAAGTGAGTCCTTCAACAGCCTAGGCTGTAAAACCATGAAACTAAAATGCTTCTACAATAATAGTAATTTATGGCCTAATAATAATAGAAATAGTGATAATAGTAATAATAAAATTGTAATGATAGTAATTTTAATTTTTTTAAAAATAGTAACTAATAATAGTAATAATAGTTATTCTTATCAAATAAACTTGATATTGCCAGATAATCATTATTATTAGCAGACCTATTTATATTATGACAGTTGATTTAACGTTAAAGTATCAAACAATTAGTTTGCACATTGTGGCCAGTCCTTCGCCTCAGGCGGCCCCTACAAGGTGCTGCACTGGAAGGCAACAGTCACAATAATTATAATAATAGTAATAATACTAGTAATAGTACTAGAATTATTACTGCTTTGTTGTTATTATTATAACACTTTAAGCTGCAATCAATATTTACTGACAAGGCCTATCATATAAATTTCTTAGCAAGTTGACGGTGCCTTTATCTGCTGAGGACACAGTGCCTTTTCTGGCAATTCCACGGGCATTCGATGAACTATTTGTGCTCCATAACAATCCACATTATATGCCTACATTAGTATGGGATAATGTTCCTGTTTTGGACCCCATGCTTACTATAATAACATGTACCATGTATGTATGTATAATGTACTCCATGTGGGAATATGTATCTTGGTATTATAGGCGGGGACGTGTTGCCTTTGCAAATAAAGCCACGAATCTTGCAGATCTTTTCTCTAATCCACTCGATTATTTTTCTAAATTATTCATCCTTTCGTTCAATGGCTTTTCAATGTTTGGCACTCGCTGCTTCATATTTTCCCCCGTTTGGTTTGGGTTGGATCGACGAATAATTCTTCGGCGATGGTTGAAGAAGTTTGGAAGGTTTGGGATGTTTGTTGGGATACATTGTGAGGTGTTATTAAACAAGATATGTTTGGAGTCATGGCTCTTTGCCTTGTGTTTATACGTTAGTGTTGGTAATCGTAAACTGCCTTTCTCCAGAGCGCTACTCCGTGGCTGGGCCAAGGGCACCAGCTTATTCAAGAGCGCTGCTGCATCCAGTCTATAATCTGGGGTCAAGTCCCACTGCAATCAGAGACCTAACAGACGGAAGAGCAGGAGTCGTGTGGGGGACTTCAGTAGTTATTTGTCTGTGGTAGGTAGCCTGAGCTTCAATTTTTCCAGGGACTATCTAATAATTTAGTTATAGTGGGTAGTTGGTTGTAGGAGGGTGAGAATTGCCGGACGTGGGAGAATTCGACCGCCCCTACTTTCTTATAACCCACAGTCAAATCTTCATTGCACATCCAGAGGGCCGTTCCCAAGGAGTTTCTATAGTAACTAACAGCTTTTGCTGACTTCAAGTCTTAGAGTCTAACACCCCCAGTCTTTTCTACAACTCTCTCTCTCTCTCTCTCTCTCTCTCTCTCTCTCTCTCTCTGTCTGTCTGTCTGTCTGTCTGTCTGTCTGTCTCTCTCTCACACACACACACGCAGAGTTGCAGCCTTGAATGAAACGTTAACTAGCACTGATTTCAATGATAAACACACTCGATAGAAAGTTTTATTATACAGAAGTAACCAACACTGAAAAATAGACCACGTTTACGTATGCATAGGCATACAGGTTATACATGCCAACCTGCAGCACTCAATCTAGCTAGCACCGCTGTTGAAAATAACTTCATTCTAGCGAAGAACAAGTCAAGAAAATAGGTCTATAATAATTTTACAGCATATAAATTGTACAATGAGCTTTTCTGCGATGCACAAAATAGTCTGCCGATTTTCTGAAACATCAAACCTGGGGTTATTATTAGGCTACTGCCAATTAATTAATAGCCTTAATTCAATAGGCCTAATTCAATAGGCATAGTCGCATATCAAACAATCCCGACAAAACATTCGCTAAAATAACTAATTAAGCCTATAATAACAACGAAATAGTCTATGACCAAAATCACAGCTAAAGGATTGTGATATTCAATTACAGCTTAAGTTGCAGGTAACTGGTTTCACGTATCTTCCCCGTTTCGTATGTGCATACATTACCATGCAGTACTGTACAGTAGGCCTACGCTAGATCAATAAGCAAGAATACACATTTGGATAAACCCTCACTTGTTAGGCCTACATGTTTAATGACACTGCCATATCAAAGATGATTAGTGTCACCCTCCTGCTTGGGACTAGCACTGGCAGAGAACAACCAGTGGTGGAGTTTGGATAAACCCTCCTCCTCCATGTATACATACTAAATGGTGGCCCTTATAACGAGGCAAACGAAGCAGGCCCATCATCCTATGCATGTAGCCTATGTAAAGCAGTATATACGTAGGCTATAGGCCTGTGAACTGTGTAGAGCTAACAATGAACAGTAGGGCTAAGCCCTACTTCTAAGGCCTGCGAGACCATATTGGCCGCCATTAAGGCACATTTAACAGCTCTGCGGAATTTTTAAACAATTGATGGCACGAAGTGGCAAAAGTAGGCCTATGCCAGATAGTCTAGGCCGACAATAATTGAAGCAAAAATGATAGGCCTACGCACGTGAGGATCTCGAGGTAGCCTAATTACGAAAGCTAGGACATAATATTATAGTTAGTATGGATAGCGCCCCTTCCAGATTACTACGCAGAAGCGATCCCGACCACAGCGCGTACGCTGCATCACAGTTTAACGCCGAAGCGTTGAGCAATAATTATTGCGAGTGAAGGTCTTGCCCAAGGTCCCTACACAGCGACTTGAGGTGGATTCGAACCTGCAACCCTTCCAGTGGCGTAACTACGGGGGGTAAAGGGGGCAGCCGCCCCCCAACTGAAAGGGCTGCCCCCCAATCCCTGCGTTTGCTTTACTTTTTACTTTTACGAGTGAATGTTATAGAATTTCTGACTTATTTTATTTTTTATACAACTTCCTGTACAACTTCTTATAGGGTGGGTGATGGGAAAATGGGACAGGCCACTATAGTTCACTGTGGGACAGACAAGCTAGTGAGGCTTGCATGCGTATTATGTCCAATACTGTAATACATCCAAAATCTAAAAATACATAGTCTATGGCAATATACCGATGCCAACGGTAGCCACCCCATCATTTTAAGCTGCCACCCCACTGCCCCCCATGAAAAAATAACTGGCTACGCCACTGAACCCTTCGGCTGCAAGACAGCGAACATCAGTATACCCACTATACCACCGCGTCCCACCAATTAAACGTTAACTCTATAGCGCGCGCACGTGTGTGTGTGTGCGTTTGTGTGTGCGCGTGTGCTGTCTTTTCAGTGAGACACATGAATAGTTTACACAGATGACCATCTTGGCATCGGAAATTCAAACATGCAGTTAAACTCATTGCAATTGATGGATGTCATTGGACACCTTCAAAACAGATCTCGCTTGTCAATAAATAGAGGAATGTGCGCAACTATATATTAATTTTAATCTCTACACTCGCCATATTAACCCTCGGACTATAATTAAGGGGGTGATATTCACCCACCCCCTAGGTTTTCCCAAATGATACTTGTTTCGTTTGGAATAAAATTTTGACATTTTAGGTAGCTGTAGAGCAGCGGTTCCCAACCCGTGGCCCAAAAGTGGCCCGCCAGGCCTCAGAAAATGGCCCTCATCACTCAAAGAATTATCAAAAATATATGAAAAAATTAACAATTTGGATAGGATAGAACACATTATTATTTTCAATTACAAATTATTTTATTTTTATTAACGTCGATAAATAGCATTAAGCACTATATGTTGAATCAATTATACCAATTTTATATGCTTTTAGTTAATACAGTTTTAACATTGTGGCCCCCTAATGTCCTTCAACTAAGAAAAAGTGGCCCTCGTGTCCTCCAACTTAGAAAAAGTGGCCCTCAAGTCAAAAAAGGTTGGGAACCACTGCTGTAGAGGGTTCATTTGCACACATTTCAGGTAACGATTGGGAGGACAAATGTATGGGCCGTCCCCCACCACATCCATTGAGAGGGACCGTCCCCCTGTTCCCCCTAAGTCTTCACCCATGATACCACTACCCTCGTAGATTATTGACTATATCTTATCCGTCATTTAATATGAAGATACACCAATTATACCTTTCTATAGAGGGAATGTGGGGCTACATTTCCATGCTCATTGAGTTGTCTTTTGACAACCGGAAGTGCTCTAAATAAATTTAGATATATAAAAAAGATTTTATTTCCGAACAAATTTCATGTTTTTTTCTATTATAACGTATCCATAATTTATTTTTGAAGAGAAATAAATGAAGCCATTCTATACATACATACATACATACGTACGTACTTACATACATACATACATACATACATACACACACACATACATACATACATACATACATACATAATTATCATAGGTGCAATCACGTCCTAAAAGTTGAGGGGACCATAATGAATCACATCCTAAAAGTTGGGGGGGGACAATAATAATAAAGTTAGGGGACCACTCAAAAGTTGGGGGGACGCGTCCCGTGGGTCCCATAGGGTGGTTGCGCCTATGATAATTATTAACACACATGTTCAAAACACACACAGAATCTAATATTCTGTTCATGCAAAAGTACACGTTTGTGGAATCAAAGGTTCCCAGGTAAACATTGTATAATTTCGAGGTACCGTATATTCATATATTTTTAAACCTAAATATATCATTTTTTGCAGAAATCAATGCTCTGTCCATTGGTGTATTGCAAGTTATGATATCTCAAACCAAACCCAAAATCCAGGGGTGAACCCAAAAATCCAGGGGGTGGTTACCCCCCTTAGTAGTCCATGTCACAAAAAAGCTTGGTAACCTGAGGGTTAAAAGGAACATCTACAGGCAAACACCCGGACAACTATGCACCCACAAAGTTACACGAATACACGTCCTAGACACGCTAACACAAACATAGCCAGCTACTATCGCACAAACCCAAACAAACAACCAAACCCCACAGCCAAATAATCCGGGTAGACATCAATCTTCTAATGACCCGTGTTTTCCGGGAAGAGCCGAAGAAACCGGTTAAGACTGGTTTAGACCGGTTTCTACTGAATAATTACGGGTCGTTTATCAAACGCTTCCATTAACAACACTTTCCCAAAGGGATTTGGAAAGGTGAACGGAGCATCAGATCCCATTCAGGGCTAAACCCCAATGGGGTGGTACATCTTTAACGGCCCAATTAAGGGGCGAAGAAGTAAGTAAACAAATACGCCTGTTAACACACCATGAAATTATGCCCATCATCTGGGCTAAGGAGTCGTAGACACGAGTGGATAAGTAATGCTCTCCAAGACCCCTCCCAATAAAAAATTAACGTCTATTTATTACTAGGCCTGTGCTATGTTTTAGTATTTAACAAATTTCTTTGCACTGTGGCACTAACGATAGCACTGGCGGTGCCAGCTATACAAATTCATCAGGTCGCGCCAAGGTCATGAGAGTCATTCAACAGTTGAAAAAATTCCCAACAGAATTTTTGCAGGTCATTAGGCAGCTCAAGAGTAGACTATAACAATAATAATAATTATTATTATTAATATATAGGCAGCATTATTTCATATGACCTGACCTTTGGTAACGCTGCCACTGAATGATAGACTATACTCTTGTTACATCGAGTGAAACTGATAAATTGCCATTTAAAGATCTGCATGAAAAATACCCACGTTCTCAAAATAATTCATGTTTTGCACGTTTCAAGCTCCTGCTAAACAATTCAACTGTGAACGTTTGACCCCTCCTGCAAAAATTTCAGCTGACGCCCATGCTCCTCATTCAGAGGTGAAAAGCAGGATGGACACTGGCTGGAAAAACGTCCTGAACAAATATCCTACTATCACGATTCACGAAAAAAGAGCAAACTCTCAACAGGCAGACAGAAACTATGAATGAAAGGACACTGTGCTTGCCCCCCTCTATACTCTTATTTAGCACCTCACCACACTATTTGTTTGTAAGTGCACTTGCAGTAGCGCCCTTCAAGCTCGCTACTCAGAGGCACCCCCGACTGCAGCGCAGACACTGCATCGGAGTTTCACGCCAAAGCGCTGAGCAATTGCGAGCGAAGGAATTGCCCAAGGTCCTTATGCGGTGGCTTGAGGTGGATTCAAACCTGAAACCCTTTGGCTGCAAGGCAATAAACATACCCACTACACCAACACGCCTCACACTATAATTACAATGAATAATTTCTACAGGGCACTACACAGCAAATGCCGTGTCAAAAGGGGGCTTAACACACTCAACACGTTTGTTATTCATTCATTCATTCATTCATTCATTCATTCATTCAATGGACTTACATAGACCCCCTCAATAAACCTACCCAGGAGCGCTCCCATTTTGGGCAGTCACCGCGGCGACACCATTTTGTACCATCGATTTTTTTACCACCTCTTTTAAATTTCCGAGAAACACATACATGGCATATTCTGTACATTTTAATCTGACGGCGGTTACTGATTTAGTCTTTCTTAGGATTTCCCCAAAACACCTATGTACATGTAAACAACAGCTCTAGATATCTTCTTGGGACTGTCATTCCTGGGGTGGGGCGTTCCCTCCCCTCCACAATGCTTAGATTAAGCACTGCTCGGCCTGTGACAAGAGTAAGCGTTCGAGTCCTGCACCGTCATTGTTTAGGGACAATGGGACATTATTCAGATTTATTCTTCATTCAATGTCATCAGCGTTCTGGACTTGAAGGAGGTAGGACAATTATTATTGTATCAAAATACAAAACACGAACAACAAAAGAAGAAGTTAAAGACATAATATTAGAAATCACAGTTAAATATATGCAACATTTGTCTTCACCATTCTGACAACAAACAAAAAGCATCATAAATGCCAACAGGTATTCCGATTGCCACAAGGTATCCTGAATGCCAAAAAGGTATCCTGAATGCCATAAAGTATCCCAAATGCCAAAAAGGTGTCCTGAATGCCAACAGGCATTCTGAATAGCAAAAGATACTCCGAAAGCCAAAAGGTATCCAAAATGGAAATAATCAACTGTGTTGAAATAAAGCATGATCAGTGTAGTGTGGCACAGACATAAGTGTGTCCACAGCCAGACATTAGTGAATTCTGCAGCTCAATAAGGTCCGATAATATATTAATTACCCAGTAACAAGAAGACAGGAAACTCCTCAGAGAAAAAAACTGTCAAACCTTCAAGATGCACCAATTCAAATTCAATGTTTGACATCCATGTTTTAGCACCTTTGCTATTTTCTAGAGGGGCTGCATAAATGATCACTTGCAAGTACATTCACACATACATACATACATTCGCATATACACAGGAACATGCAAAACATTCATACATACATGCACAGTTGCACACAGACATGTTAGTACCACGTTCTACGTTCTCTGTTCCCACCTAAAGTCATTCCACTTTATAACCAGCGACTATGTCTCCATGATTTTACTTTTGTCAGCCATGAACAACAGAAATTTTATACGACGAGTGCTTCATGAAGCACTTAACTGAACAAACTTATTTTTTTACGCCTATAATTATATTATACAGATCTTGATCCTTAATTCACTCCTCAGCTCCTCCTCAATCGTTTTCACACTATCCTTACTCTAAACTGCAGCTTTTGTACCTTGTTACGATTTGTCAACGAGTCCTTATTAAAGAAAAAGTAATAATAATAATAATTATAATGCAAACACACATACATACATACGTACATACATACGTACATACATACATACATGCGTACATACATACATAGACACACATACATACGAACATACATACATACGTACATTCATTCGTACACTCATAGGTACATACATATACACACATACACATGGCAGTGTGTCTAGCATTAATCAAAAAATATGTTAACAAGTTCCTCAAAATAGATCGGCATATGAACAATATGAAAAACAAGCTTCAAAACCAAACCGTAACTTTAAAAATCAGCAGATATTTTCAAACAAAACCCGGCACGCAACCACTAACCACTCGTAACAGAAACATTCAGAGAAATCTAGATTGTAAAACCAAAATTACGTACCTGGTAAAATTTTCTGTACAGATTTTCAACCTTAGGCCTAAAATATTGGTGTTTCAAACCAAGTTTTTTGAGCTTCTGTCACCAGAAACAATCCTCTACTTTTCTTTGGCCTCGCTTCGCAAGTTTTACGTACGGACCCTGTCAGAAGTTAACGATTCTTTCAACAATTTGCAGTTCACAATTTCAAGCAACAAAACAACTTTGAACAAGTTCCTATCTCGTTAAAAAATAACAGCAAGTGTCAAAATATAACATATGTTAAATGTTGATGAACCACAAAGTGAAAAAATATTCAAATATCTATTTACAAAAGTACAATGTAATGTACAAAACTTGAAGAGTAAAATCAGTCACAACAGCAGTTCAGCCTAACACAAGAAGATCAAAAATCTGAAGATTTCATAACAAATGTTTCAATATCGTGTTGATTTTCACGAGAAAAATGAGCAAGGAATTGCTTCTCGCGATGCAGGTTCAAGAACACTAAAGCGAAAATGCTCTCAAATCGGCGATCACCAGTTTTCGAACTGTTTGAAAATGTAGAAAACTTGTAGCGATGGAAAACACAGCACTCTAAAGTCTAAACAGCTTAACTAAACTGGGAAAACAGCAAACTTAAGTGAGCATCTTGAAAACACATTCATTCGTTATAAGACGCTAATTATACATCAAAAGTTATTATTAGCTGTAAATCGTAAGTTATATATTCTGTTTGCTAATTATTTTAGTTACCGGCAGGTGCGGATACCAAAATTTTCGAAGGTGGGGGGGTGGCAAAAATTTCAGTCTTGGGTCAGGATAAATTTTTCTTTGGGTTTGTCCGTAAAATTTTGGGTCTGAAAGAATTTTCGGTGCCATAAAAATTTGATTACCATTTTGTCCGGAAGAATAGTTGATGACCTTTTTTAGTCATTTGGCCGAAATCTCATACGCTACTTTTCCTCCATTTTACTCTCCATCTTCTCTGCCACCTTGCTTCACTGTATTGTTTATGGCATGTTCGAACCTCATGGGGGGGAGGAGGGCACGTCCACTTCACCTTGTACCATCAATTCGAGGAATTCTAGCGACCATCATGACCAGCCTTCTCCACTCCATTCTGTTATGCGTCTCATCCCTCAGTTGTTCAAGATTCATCATTGTCCTTCTGCATACATTCTCTATCCATCTGGTCCTCAGATCTTCCAGATTCAGACATGTCCTCCTGTGTATATCCTCCATCCATCTGATCCTCGGGCGTCCTATTCTCCTCGTCCCCTCTACACACGCCAGCATAATCGCCTTCTCCAGTCCGTTCACGCGCATCGCATGACCGAAATACATCAGCTTCTGAGCTCATGAGAAATGTGCAAATTTCTAAATGTGGAGAGACATGGCTGGATTTGCCCTTCCCCCGTGGATCCGCCCCTGGTTACCGGGTATTTACTAATGCATCATTTACAGATATCATTACTGATATTAATAGAAGACTGATGGCAGACCAAAATCAGCCAATTTTTTTCCATTTGCAAATTATATAAAACCAACTGACTGCATCACATGCTTTCAAGAAATCCACAACATTTATAAGCTATTTATAAATGGGATGCAAAATAATTTGTGAGCACCTGGAAATATGCTCAAAGTTAGACAGAGCAAGGCCAACGTACACGTGAAGCTCACGTTATAACATACCACGTTGAAAATGATGTCATCTCTCACTATGCTGTATACAAAAGTCTAAAAATAGCGATGATGTCATGATGACATCTTACTAAGAATCTGTCATCAAAATTGAGCAAATCTATCTTGGTTATTCTGTACGATCTTTAATATACATCATTGCATGGATCTGAGGACATTTAAAACATCGGCAAGCCGACCATCTCATTGTTTATCTACAAATTTATTACCAACCACTTATTTTGATTGTTTGACTGTTCACCAAACAATCCCATTTCAAACTAGCTAGTAGCACAATGAAACCCCGAAAGTTGTGATTAGCAACTTTGATGGTACTACAAACCCAGTTGGAATCAGGAGAACTACCTGGTCAGAAAAATAGAATGCTTTTCAATTATAATCGTTGCTATTAACATTATATTTTTACTTGGGATAAGTGTCATACTTAAGAAGTCTGCTTATAATGGGTCATGTTATTATATCGTTATATTATTGTTACCATTAATATTATTATCATTGATATTATTACATTATCCTCAAATTATTACCATACAATTCTTCTTATTATTATTTCCATTATTAGTATAAAGCGACACATGGGCGGAGACCTAGGGGGGGACGGTCCCCTCCAATGAAAGTGTTGGGGGGACGGCCCATGCATTTGCACCCCCCCCAATGTTTGAGCGTCAAGACTTTTTTGGGCGGCGAAAATAGAAAATTTCGTCGAGATTTTGGCCGGATGACTAAAAAAAAAAGGTCATCAACTTTTTTGGCGGCGAAAATAACTTTTTCCCGAGATTTCGCCGATCGCCAGAAATTTTTCTGAAAACCTCGCGTCTTTCCGTCCCCCAATTCTCGGCCCAGGTCTCCGCCTATGAGCGACATGCTCTCAAATCAGCGTCCACCAGTTTTCGAACTGTTTGAAAATATAGAAAAGTGGTAGCGATGGAAAACACTGCACTTTAAACAGCTGAACTAAACACTATTATCGCTATTGTCATTATTATTAATATCACTTATCATTATTAGTAGCAGCAGTAGTACAATTACTATATACGTTGCAAAGCTTCAACGTCAAACAAGAATCAAAGATAAATTATCTTAACTCTGATTTGGCAGCACAAGACAACGGTTGTACGGCAACAGTTGTACGACAATGGTTGTACGACAACAGTTGTACGACAACGGTTGTACGAACCGTTGGCCACCAAACAACACGTGACAGAAAGTAGAAATGCAAAGCACAACAATATCTCACACAGATTAGAAAATATGTTGAGCTTCAAAGGCAGAAAAACTCTCAACTTCATCGCAAGACCCACAAAAATATAAAGAAATCTGAGCTGGGTCACCTCTCTCTCTCTCTCTCTCTCTGCTGTACAATACAAAAGTCTAAAAATAGTAATGATGTCATCACATGTGACTCGCCTGTGTTTGCTCCTATAAATGGAACGAGCAAATGTAAATGCTCTCCATAGCATAGAAGCAGCAACGGTGAGCGAGTTAGAGGCTCTAGCACTAGCAACTGTTGTATAAATGCAGTGGAAACTGCTCGCCATTTAAGGGTGCTGGAATATGCTATATTCTTCAACGACCCTAGCATTTTATGACGGTCCCAGAAGTAGCAATTACTATTTCAGGGTATAGCAGTCGCAACTGTTATATAAGGGTCCAAGAAGTAGCAACCACTATGAAAGGGCCCTAGCAGTATACCAACTGCCAACAGCAACCCGTAAGGGCGGAGTGGGGGACATAGCCCAGAAACAATTTCAGGGATTTTCCATTTCGTGGGTTTTCCACACAGAGTACAAACCCAGAAATTTCGGAAATGAAATATTTAGGGAGTTTGAGTCCATTAAACACCCCCTCCCATATGCGCCCATTCCCACGGGCAACCGATCTACATCGATCCAATGTCCGTGCAGAAACCACAGACACCTATGGCGTTCATCACAGACAAA
The DNA here is from genome assembly GCA_949752735.1 of Lumbricus terrestris. Lineage (NCBI taxonomy): Eukaryota > Metazoa > Annelida > Clitellata > Crassiclitellata > Lumbricidae > Lumbricus > Lumbricus terrestris. The sequence continues at coordinate 45,025,440 of OX457046.1, read as the reverse complement.
ATTCTTCAACGCACACGAACACACGTCGGGTTTTGTTGCGTTTCGAGATTACGTCAAAAACGCACAAACATTGCACCGTTCGGTTACAAACAACAGTCTCGGTGGCATACACACACACGCTACCAAACTGTCCGAGGAATTCAAGATGCTGGGACGATCTTCGACGGGGTCTTGACGTTGGCCGGGGTCTGCAGATTATCGAAGATGCTGATGGTTGGGATCGTCAGCGGCGACAGCGCCATGTGTCCGCTGAGGAAAGCGGGGAACTGGAAGAGTGAGGACGTGGCGCTTCCGGGTCGCGGGCTGTTGTTGGCGAGCGGACTCAGCGAGCTCCAGAAGTGGAGTGGCGCCATCGGAGTCCTCTGCGCTCCGCCGTGCGGACTCGTCAGGAAGATGGTCGGCGTGGAAAGACTTCCGCTGGAAGCCGCCTGCGCCGAGCTGGGATGCAGCTGGAAAGGCGTTCCGGAGAACAGTACGGTCTGGTTGATGGCGGAGCAGAGGCGGAGCGGGTTCGGCTTGGGTTTCGGGGTGGGGTTCGGTTGGGATTTCGCGTCCGAAGGGCGGTTGGGTCGCTTTTCGTCTGACGATGACGACTCCGTTGGAGAGGTCGGCCGACGCTTGAGGCTCGGCATCGGCCGCGAGTCGTCCGGGCGGTGGGGTGATTCGTGGGGGAAACCATCGGGGGTTGTTTCGCGGTGGTCGCGTCTCGGTCGGGCGTCTTCGGAGTCGTCTTCGTCGGAGTGCATTGTCACCGTGATCGGCGGGATAACAATCGGTCGTTTGGTGGGCGATGAACTTTCAGACAAACTGGAAAAGTTACTCGATTTGGTGGCGCTTGGTTCTGAGGACACGACACCTGGACTTGCAGCGCGAATCGGAATAGGGGCAGCTGAGGAATCTTCGATCGCCGGTGGTGCGGAACAGGAAACGGGTGGATCTCGACGCGCCGGATAAAATGCGTGAGACGGAAAAGGCGGAACCGTGAGTCGAGCGGAGGAGATGCCGTCCAAAACACTGTTGTCTGGAATGATCTTACCGCCGTGGGAAGAAGCGGAAGGGCTGGTCGATGGATTTGGAGTGACCGACCGACTGGAAAAGCTGGGAATGCCGACGAGATGAGCGTTGATATCCGGAGCGTGCAGACCAGAGCTGGAAGCGCTCGTCCGTGGAGCGACTCCAAACGGTTCGGAGACGTCGAGTTGAGCATCGGCGTCGGAAACGATGGAGGAGTTGGAGACATCAACGTCGCTCCTCGGGGACTGACCACCCAGAGGAACCGCGGCGTCCTCGCTTGCTTCCCCCGATTGACCCGATCCGGTTGCGACAAGGACAAACTGGGGCGTACCGAACAGATCCGGTCTTGGATACCCTGCGAAGGACCACCCGACCCCGAGCGGCCCCGTCTTCGACTGACAACCAACGGAATCCGGCGCAAGAAAAGTGGGAAAGAACTGGAAAACGGACCCACTCCCGTTCGACACCAGCTCCCCATTCCCCGCCGCACCACCCAAAGTAAAGAACGGCGCACCGCTGGAACCGTCCCCATCCTGCCCGACGCCAACACCGTACGACGAATGCATCTGCTCCGCGAACAGCATGTGGGGAATTCCCGGCGCGGCGGCAATTCCCACCGGGATCATCGACGGCCGCAGCGAGAAGTGGTCGCCGAGCTGTTCAACGTTTGGCCATATCGTCTGCATGGGAGAATTCGTAGACCTCTTCGTTGACGATCCACAAACTGAAACGTCAACAGATCCAGGACGCGGAGAATTCCTCGGCGCAACCACGCCCTCTGGAGACCGTGACTCCGGTGGATGATTCGTTGCAACCACCTGGAGCATCCGGTTTGCTTCGGCGACCTTCTTACCCGATTTCGACGACGTCTTTTCCAAAGCGCGTTCACTCAACACCACAACATCGCCGTCCACGCTCGGCAAAACCCTCAACGAAGGTTTCTTCTCATATTTATACGGTTTGCAACTGGAAAACTGCGCCCCGCCCCAAGTTCCGACGTCCGCAGCAGCAGCGGAATCCAGCTGCATCTTCTCGCGGAATGGAATCTTGTACTCCGTCTTAACGACCTCGGGAAAGGAGACAAACTGGTAGACGAATTTCTTCCCGATCACCTTCTTGATGATGTTCTTGTCGTAGTAGTAGCGCAGCGCTCGGCTCAGTTTGTCGTAATTCATGTTCGGTTTGTTCTTCCGGATTCCCCAGAGTCGGGCGACCTCCTCGGCGTCGAGAAGTTTGAATTCGCCGTCTGTGTCGTCCGTCCATTGAATGACGTCTAAATGCTGCTTACTTATTAAGAGCTCGAGCAGGAACTGCCAGAGGGTCACGTTGGATTCAACGCCTACAAAAGCAAAGCAGGTAATAATGGCTATTAAATGGCGGTATATTCTGAACAGAAAAACTAATGACAACAACATTCTAAACATCAACAAATAATGATCACATTCTAAACAGCAAGAATAGTGACAACATTCTAAACAACGAGAAAAGTGGCAACATTCTAAACAGCAACAAATAATGATCACATTCTAAACAGCAAGAATAGTGACAACATTCTAAACAGCAAGAATAGTGACAACATTCTAAACAGCGAGAAAAGTGGCAACATTCTAAACAGCAACAAATAATGATCACATTTTAAACAGCAACAATAAATAGAATGTGGTCATAATTTTCTGCTGTTTAGAATGTTGTCGTTATTGAGCTGCTATTTAGAATTGTATTGTATTGTATTTAAACATTTATAAAGCGCCTCTAGTAGGGTAAACCGTTCAGAGGCGCTCCCAGTGCGCAAGGCCCCGTGAGAAGAAGCAGATTTTGAGAAGAGACAGAGCAGAGGAGAGACTGACAGACAGAAGAGTTGAGCGAACAGATGGAGACAGAGAATTCCAGAGATAAGGACCAATTGAGACAAAAGATCGAGACTGAGCCATACGCAGTTCTAGACCGGGGAACCAATAGGTCAAGTCTGTTGGATGAGCGAATTGGACGGTGGGAGGAAGCTGAGTGAGGACGAAGTAAGGTTTTAGTCAGATATTTTGGGGCAAGACCCCGTTGAGACTTTAGAATGTGGTCAGTACTATTGCTGTTCATTATATCGTCATAGTTGCTGTTTAGAATGTTGTCATTATTGCTGCTATTTAGAATGTGGTCATTTAATACTATTGCTGTTCAGAATACTGTTCTAATTGTTGCTGCTTAGAAAGTTGTCATTGTTATTGCTGTTCATTATATCATCATAGTTGCTGTTTCGAATGTTGACATCATTGTTGCTGCACTTAGAATGTTGTCATTACTTTTGCAACAATAACAAGCCATACATGTATCACAAAGACCACTCTCCATATAGTGGGCAACTCCACGACAACTGCAATTTAAGCAAGTGCAACAACAACAACAACAACTGTGTCAGTCCCAAGCCTGAAACAAAGAGAAGGGAAGGGCAACCGCCAAAAGAACAACAAAGTAAGAAAACCAAAGAACAAAATACATTCATTCATTCGGACATTTATATAGCGCTCCTTCAAGAAAAAAACTACTCAGAGGCGCTCCCGACTCCAGTGCGCACAAAAAGAACAGTTTTAAGTTTAGTAAGGAAGGATCCTGGTAGAGTCCCAGGGTGTAGGCGTAGCTCAAAAGGAAGGCCATTCCAGACCACTGGTCCAACCACAGAAAAGGCTCGTTTATATACATTACATTACATTATATTACAAACAATACATGTATAGATTAATATCATCAGTGGTGCAATTGGACAGTTTGAACCTGTTCATGGGCAGAGAACTTGAAGAAAATTAGGATTATTGCACTGTTTAGAATGTGGTCAATACCATGGATAACAACCCATAATTCTTACCCTTCACGGTGTTGCGCAGAACCGACGTGTAGCATTCGGCGATCTCTCTCTTCGGAATTATCTGCTGCAGATCGGACATTTTCAGAGGAGGAGGAGGAAGATGTCCTTACGTCGCCCAGACAACATTCAGTTTAACTGGAAAGACACACAAGATGCCACATCTGATCAGCGAAATATGTCCATCTTTCATGTGGCATTCCTGGGGTGGGATTATTTGGGTGGCATTCTTGGGAGGGGGATTATTTGGGTGGTTATTCTCGGAGTGGCACTATTGAGGTGGGATCCCTTGCATGGCATACTTGGGGTGATTGGATTATTTGGGTGGCATTTTGGGGTGGGATTATTTGTGTGGTGTTTCAGTCTTCTAGGGGTGGCCATGGGCGGAGACCTGGGCGGAGACTTGGGGGGGGGGGGACAGAAAAACGCGAGATTTTTTGGCGGACGAACGGCTCTGAGTGTTGTCGAAAAATTTCCATTCCGACCAAAATTTCTGACAACAATTTTCTATTTTCGCCTCCAAAAAAGTTGATGACCTTTTTTTTAGCCGTGACGCTCAACGATTGGGGGGGGGACAAATGCATGGGCCGTCCCCCCAACACCTCCATTTGGGTGGCACTCATGGGTTAGCACTCTTTTAGTGGCATCATGGTTGCCAATTCCTGACAGATAACTCCACTGGTGCATCATCATCATAATAGTCGTCGTCGTCATCATCGTCGTCGTCGTCATCATCATCATCTAGGCGCCCTTGTAACGGCATGGCTGTGTTACGGCGCCATAGAAATCGTCATTGTTATTATTATCATCATAATTGTCGACGTCAACGTAATCATCATTTCATTCATTTTCAATCGAAACTAAAGACACTGCTTTTCAAGAATTCTTACCCTGTCTCATCTGATCCTCAGTCCTCCAATTCCCGGCCCAGACGACACCCACCTTAGTAGCTGTTCCACACCTCTGATCCTACGGTACCTCGACCCCGACTACCATACACTACTCTTACGGGCAACCCTTTTGAGTCCTTGACTCAACGCAGCGCTCGTGAATAAGCCAGTGCCCCACGCCTGGCTTTCGAGTGGCGCTTTAGAAATTAGGAGATTATAATTATCATCATCATTTCACTATTATTAATATCATAAATCATTTATTAACCAGTTGATGATGCTACTCAATGATATGATGAGTTGAAGACGGAAATCCGTAAACCATCCACTCTGTTTAATATGGCAATCACTAAACATTGAGCTCTCTCCCTCTGCTCCCCTCCCCTTCCATTTCCCCTCCTCTTCCTTTCCCCTCTCCTCTCTCCCCTTCCTCCCTCCTTCCCTCTCTCTCTCTCTCTCTGACCCACTTCAAAGAAAAAAGTCATCCCTATAGCTTTAAGAAATAAACAACTCATCTACTACTTACCATCTGTACGCACTTAAGATTCCTCCCATGCCTAAAGATTACAGTAGCACTTTGCTCGATTTTCATAATCTCCGTGCCTCAAACTCCTGTCAGTCTGTATGTGTGTGTGTGTGTGTGCGTGTGTGTGTGTGTGTGTGTGTGTGTGTATGTGTGTTTCCGGTCACTCTATTTCCGAATGTTTGTCTATCTCTAGTATATGTCTGTCTCTTGAGTCTTTCTGTGTCACTTTTTGTCTGTCTCTTCGTCTCTCTCTGTCTGTCAATCTCTGTCTGTCTGCCTGTCTGTCTGTCTAACTATCTCTCTCGAAAGTTCAAATGTCCTCTATTACCGACAACTAAAGCACATTTTTCCAAAGTTCACAAGCGAATCAAACATTTCCGCATAAATGACAGGCTGTACTGCGAAGAAGCACTTAGGCAATTATCATTGCTTTGAAAAGACAGGACCTCATTGGTCGCCCAGCCGACAGCCTAAACTATAGTCCCATTATAATTAGACCAGCCCGGCCTAAACTCCGCTCATTATTAAACCTGCTTAGCCTAAACTTGGTCCATTATTAGACCTGTTCGGCCTAAACACAGTCCATTATTAGACCCACTCGGCCTATGCCTGAGTGGCGTGAAGCCAACTAACAGACCGCGACATTCAGTGAAGCAGAAACACACGACCACATGATAATAAAAAGTAGTGAAAAACAAGTATTGAAAAAGATGCCTAACAATGCTGGGCCCAAGCTAGGCGTTTTGTCTGTCTCTATCACCTTGCTATATGTCTGTCTGTCTGTCTGTCTGTCTGTGTCTGCCTCACAGTTTTCATCATTGCGGTTTCTTTGCACCTCTGCCTGTCATTCTGCCTGCCTCTGTACGTGTCTCTATCTGTCTGCCTCTCTCTCTCTGCCCGCCTCTGTCTGTCAGCCTCCATCTGTCTCTGTCTGTCTGAAAATCTCTATCTGTCTGCTCTGTTTTGTGTCTATCTCTGTGCCTCTCTGTCTCTGTCTTTCTCCCTATCTCTTTGTCTTTCTCCCTATCTCTTTGTCTTTCTCCCTATCTCTTTGTCTTTCTCCCTATCTCTTTGTCTGTCTGTCTGTGTCTGTCTATGTCTGTACTGTTAAACTGATACGCAGAAGAGAAAAACTGTCAAACTCATCAACACCACAAGACATGTGAACAGATTTGAAAGCAACTGAAAAGCAATGCGACTGGAAAGAAAGTCAGCGTTAATAATATACAACAGATGTTGAAATTTCTTCTGTACAACAACACAACGAATAACAATTTAACGACCATCGCAACAACAGATGACAATAATAAATTATTGCTATGATGATGAATATGGTGATGATGATGATGATGATGATGATGATGATGATGATGATGATGATGATGATGATGATGATGGTGACGATGATGACGAAGACGCTGATGACAACGACGACGACGATTATGATGATGCTATGCTAACGATGACGACGATGATGCCAATGATGATGATCATGAAGATGTAACATAATATAATAATGTAATGTAATATTTTATTTACATATCAATGTTCACAGCAGTGACCATTCAGTAGCGCCTTAAAAGTGCAAGTACCCAAAGAGAAAATATAATTATGTTTTGAGCAGAGATAGAGAGATGTAGCAACAGATCAATAAAGAATGGAAACACATAAAAAAGGATGGGAGGAGATTCCAGATTGCTTGTCCAGTGGTGTCAAATGATCTCGTTTCGGCAACAGAATGTTTTCCTTGATCGCAGGACAAACAGATCGTTGTGGTTCGAAGATGTCGAAGAGAAGCCATAGAAATGATGAAAGCGAGTGAAATTTCAAAGACATTTTCGAGCAAACCCAGCTTGAATTTGAACTGTATAAGTGTTGTAAGAGATTAGTTACATAAACATTGTAGCCTACAATGAGATGTGGTCAAAGTTTGGCAGGTGAGCAATCTTTAGCGAAGATGCAAGTACAGATGGGGCGCGTTGGCATAGCGGTGGCGTCGTTGCCTTGAAGCCGGAAAGTTCGAGGTTCGAATCCACCTCAAGTCGCTGAGTAGGGACCTTGGGCAAGTCCTTCGCACGCAATTGCTCAGCGCTTCGGCATGAAACTCCGATGCAGTTTCTGCTCTGCAGTCGGGAGCGCCTCTGAGTAGAAAGCTTGAAGGGGCGCTATAACAAGTGCACATAAACAAACAAGTGAAGTAACTAAGTATATTAAGTGGCCTTTTAATAATGCAAGTCAAACACTTGATGTCGACGATGATGCCGACGACAATGATGATGATGATGATGATGCTAACAATGATGATACAACATAATGCAATGATGTAATGTAACATTTAAGTTTAATAGCCATCAAGGCTATGATCAATCAATCAATCAATCAATCATAATTTATATAGCGCCCCTTCAAGGTACCTACTCAGAGGCGCTCCCGGCCGAGATCTAGCGAAAAAAAAAAGTCTTCAACCGTTTGTGAAATTGAGAACATCTTGGGGTGTGTCGCATGTATGTATGTATGTATGTATGTATGTATATGACCATTTATATAGCGCCTTAACAAGAATCTCACGAAGGCGCTTATCGTAGCTACCCAACAGATCTAAACAGATGCGATTTAAGAGATTTAGAAAATGTTTCCTGAGATGCATTCGGTGCAATGTTACGAATTGTTAATGGAAGACAGTTCCAGTATGAAGGGCCAATGCATGAGAATGCACGGCGAGCCCGCATCGATGTACGAGAGCGAGGAACCATCAGGTCCCCACGAGTAGAAGAGCATAGTCAAGGGATGTCCATTCCGAGTTGTTGGACCAACCACAGAGAATGAACGCCTCTGCATTGTTGCAGAGCGAGTGAAAGGAACCATTAAGTCACCATGGACAGCAGAGCACAGTGCGCGGCGGCCTATGCAAGTGGAAAGGGGATGCAAAGCTCACACAGATAAGAGGGTGCCAAACCTGATAAGCATCGCCACACCAAAGATGCAATCCTAAATGAGATGCGCTGCGGGAAAGGAAGCCAGAGCAAGACCTCACGCATATATTGGGATACACGGTCGTACTTGGTGAACCCCCAATAAGTCGTGTGGCAGCCCAGTGGATGTTGAAGCTGAATGCTTACAGTGCTCAATGATATCAGAGATTGCAGCCCAGAAAAAATCAGGCTTTCGATTACCACTTATTTGAACATTTGTGAAGGTCACGAGAGAAGAAATATGTTCCAAGAAGAGAGAAGACGAGAGACTGCCAGACAGAATTGCAAAGTACGAGATCCACCGCTGGAGAGGGAGCCGATAGCCAGAGACATGGCAAAATCCGGTAGGGCATCCAAAAAGGCAGGTGACAGAACTAGGCTTCAGTCCAGGCACCCCAACCACCCATCATCATCATCATCATCAACAACCGAGGGACCAATGCCCGTAGGTGCTCGATGCCGTTACTGGCATCAAGTTACAATCGTGTTTTTCTTTTACTGTCAGCGCATCGACACTCATCTGACAAACCCCTTCTTGGGGACTGGTTGCCGCCCACGTTAGCCAGCTCTTTCAGGGTTCCTGTTGGGCCTGTCCACCCCGCGAAGCGCCCTAGGTGGTACTTCGGCCGAAACCTTCTCCACTGATGGCTTAGCCCCAGCAGGCATTCCCTTACTTGACTGTTGCCACCCCCCACCACTTTGAGGTGTGGGTCGGTCTTTGGGGGGCAACCACCCAGCTTGGAGGCTAACATGAGTGAACAGCAGTAATCTAGTCAGGCTGTGTTAAAGGAGTTGCTGTGGAGCGCAGTGGTGTAGGGGTATGTTCAGTGGCTTGAAGCCAGAAGGTTGCGGATTGTGGATTTGAATCCACCTCGCGTAGGATCCTGAGCAAGTCCTTCACTTGTAATTGCTTATGCGCTTCGACCTGAACTACGATTCAGTGACCGTGCTGTAGTCAGGAGCGCCTCTGAGTCGAAATTTTTATATGGCGCTATAACAAGTGCTCATACGTACATATTGCCACAAGTACCACTACAACTACTAATACTACCACCACCACCCACTATATTGCCTCTACTACCAAGTGGTAATTACCACTACTTACTACTACCACCACTACCAATACCACTTATAATAAATGCAACAAGATTAATAATAAACAGAATGATCGTAATAATAGTGATAGCGGAACTATATGGACAGCATGCACGCCAAGCACCTGGCAAAGAAAGCGGAAGCACGCTCAACCCGCCAATCAATTCGAACAGGCGATCGTCGGCAGCCATTGACCAGCGCATTGAGAAATCGCTGTCTACCTGGTCCAACCCAAGTCCTCGTATTGATCGCAGGGACGGACGGGGCGGGTGGGTAGTGAAGCCACCGCGCGTGGGCGTGCCCGCAAATCGCGCACACGAACTAATGACGCTCGATCGCGTTAAGCCAGTTGTGAAACTGTTACCTTTCGGATCGATGCGACGGTAATTATCGAAAGATTTCTTTCGTCTTTATCGACATTAAGTCATTTTCCATCTAAGTTACTGACTCGCACGACTTGTGACTTGAGAAGAAGAGCGCATGAATGCATGACGTCACTTTTTCACACTCCGCCCACATCCGCATTACGTCATCCACTAAAAATAGAATATGCTAATGATTTGTTTAGGACACGCCTTTCAAAGTTCGGCAGTTGATCCGAATTTTGGCTTCAGGAACATAATAATTATTTCAATTAAATTAGTATAGAATCCGTATAATTTGTATAAAGGCGTAATCGGGTCATGCATGACTACGTGTAAGAGATCTGACATCTGCAACTTCAACAACAATAAGACACAGAATAAAATGATCAAGTTCAATCGTTATCATCGTCATTTTTGGCAACTCGATTGAAAAATGCTGCATTATTTTGACGCACGCAGTAGCATTAGGATATTTGCTGTGCAATCACTCGATCATCTGCGCAATTGCTTCCAATAGCGTAAGTTTGAGTTAAAATTAATTAGAATATGTTAGCCATTTAACTAAATGTCTCCGAGAAAAATATGCTACAATTTTTACCCTGATGTTACCTGGAATGTTACCAAAGATTATTAGAGTCTTTTGAGTTGCAAACTCTAATATCTTTCATTTATTCATTCATTCATTTCAATAATTTATATAACGCCTCTTCAGGAAAGCTACTCAGAAGCGCTCCCAGCTCAACCACGATCTTTGATCTTAAAGTCTAATATATAAAGTCATGTATTGCGGGCTGTTTGTTCAGTTTTGGTAGTAGTTAAGATTAGTGCATAACTTGTACAATGTGCGTTAGCAGGCGCTCAATTAAAGAAAATTATTATTTTTTCTCGATATCTTTGTTTTCACTCCATCCAACTGTTTTTGGGCTAATATTTACGGCGATACGTTCTGCGTTTTAGAGTCGAACATCCTTAGCAGCAAATAAAAATGTCGCACTTTGTAAATAATAGATGTTTACACAATTTTACATTTTAAAGATCTTCGCATATTATGATAATATTAATGATAATAATTATAGGGGTAGTAAAAATTTAAATTAATTGGTTGTTTGTTTAATTGCAGCATTGGCCAGTGAATCGATCATCTGACTGGTATTGATTTTTCTAGGAAAGACATCTAATTTGTATATTTTGTTTATTTCCTAGCGGCTGTCACGAGATATCTTTCTTTTTTTCCAACTACAGTTTAAAACTTCCGATTTTGACCTCTCCTACCTTATGGTTTGAAATGTTGTAGATTTTTACTTCTAGTGATGCTAGCGATCGTGGAATAATGAGGATTTACGTTTAAACTATCCAGAACTCTGAATCTCCATACTTATTATTAAGGGGAACCCGGCGGCGCATTCGATGACTGGTGTGGAGATCAGCGGACTCGATTTCGATTTCCGAATCCCCCGTAATATAGACGTGCTTTGGTAGACTGCTATTAGCACCCTTGTATGGCAGGCCGTCTGTTCTGTTAGTAGGTAAGATTTGTGTCCTTGTGAATTGTTTCAATTACACTGTAACCGGTTGCGGTCTGTCGATAAAGGAAATTAATGTTATTAAGTGTATACGAGAAGCATCGTCACCACATAAATCTGAGTTGCATCATATTTCAGTGTAGGATGTTTTTCTTACAGCTTTAGAGTAATCAGTAACCATGGACAGTGAAAGCCACAGCGAAGACGGTTCAGTGGAGAGCGACGAGGCTGTAACGACCGGAACGAATTGCGATTTTGTGACTGGAGAACGGTCCGCACGTAACAATCCTTTCCTGGTGAACGAGGAAGAGAAAGATTCTGACGACGCGCTTGGGTCTGAGTCACCGAACGACGTCTCGAAACCAGACAACGAACCACCATCGTTGGACTCTGCGTTCGTCGACTCGATGTGCCAATCCGAAGTCGACTCTATCGACCTGAAGGTCAGCGGCGAGACCCTGACCTCTTCGATGATGACCTCGGGGGTCGAAGTGCTTGACAGCTCCGATATCGAGATCATCCGAGAAGATCGGGGCTCGGCCGACTCCATTGAAATCCTCGAATCGTCCGTTTCCATGACGTCCGATCAGCGAATTGACAGTCCGGCTCACGAGCACGGCGACGAAACAGCGCTCGACTCAACCGTTATTGTCTCACCTAACGATGCAACGCTCGAGCGCTCGATTTCAAACGGAGTTGAGCATTCGAGTCCACCGGAAGCGGACAACGGTTTTCCGACGCAAGACGCAGGCGACACCACGACTCTGAAGTCGGGCTCGAGCAACGACGTCGAGAGTCGCGGCAACACCCCGGTGAGCAACACGAGCGACAGTTCGCACTCGGGCGCCCTCCCGAACGTCGGGTACTCGAAACTCCAGGAGTCGAACCCGTCGTCTTACTCACCATCGCCGTACGACTCGCCGACTCACGTTGCGCTCGTCTCTGCTCAGAGCCAGCCGCCTGCTCCGTCTTGCGACACCGCCGAGCACGCTCGGCCGGAGAGTCTGAGCCTGCCGCGCTCGCTGCAGTTCTGCGATCGCCAGCGACTTGCGAAAAAGGAGAGCTACTCGTCGCTGAGCGAGTACAGTAGCCGGAGCGGGAGCATGGACATGCTCATCGAAGCGGTGACGAGCACGCCGCTGCACGCTCAGGGTACGGTGAGCGTCGAAGGTGAAATGACTACCTTCATTGCACATGGTTTTAACGAACTAATTAAAAAAGGCAAAGGTGAGCTGCATCGTGCTCTGTTTTTCGGAGCTTGTGGTCAAGGGCTTTGTGTTTTTTTGTTGTTCTTTTGTTTCCGCAAAGTTATTGTATCTGCCAGATTTGACACTGTTGACAGTTGTGGCCGTGTATATTGCAACGTGCAGTGTATGCTGTATGTATGCGTGTATTGTAAGTGTATTTATGCAGTAAGTTTGTTTGTTTGTTTGTTTGTATGTGCACTTGTTATAGCGCCCCTTCAATCTCTCTACTCAGAGGCGCTCCCGACTGCAGAGCGGACACTGCATCGGAGTTTCACGCCGAAGTGCTGAGCAATTGCGAGTGAAGGACTTGCCCAAGGTCCTTACGCGGCGACGTGAGGTGGATTCGAACCTCGAACCTTCCGGCTTCAAGGCAACGACGCCACCACTACACCACCACGCCCCACTGTGTATTGTGTATACGTATGAATTTACAAAGCGCCTCTGACAGTGCACACGGATCAGATGTGCTGCCAAAGAACCTGGAGAGAAAAGAAAGTAGTTTTGAGAAAGTGAAAAGATGTGCGTGTGTGTGTGTAGCACCAGTTATTAACGAAGAATGTGTGAATGGTGAGAGCTGATTCCAAAGTGCGAACCAGTGAAGGCGACAATAGCTTGAGCAATGAGGAGTTTTGGCGAAAGCAGTCCTTGCTCACGGAAGAAGGAAATTGTGTGAGTCCGTCTGTCACGTGAGCGTATTGGACAGAGAGGATACTGAAGTGGATGAGATCGTAGAGATACTTATTGAATCTAACAGAAAATTGCTTGTAAACTGAAATTTCGGCATATGAAGTTGAAAGATACATATCTTTTTATCCGTTCAACTTTATCTCTTGGAATCATATTCTTCGTCCAATTCTCTAAATATTTTGAAAATTTTAGCGTGATATGTTATCAGGCATTGGAGATATTTGAAAAACATTTTGGCTTACTTTTTTTGAATCACGGTGTATGTGAAGGAAAAGATGAGGGATGATTGAGGAAGTCGGGCATCTGCATTTGGAACAGACTGCAAGGAGATGAACTTTTGAAAGGCCAGTTCATCTTTGTATAATTGTATATGCATATGTAAGTATAATTGTCTATTTTTGTCTCGCATTTGCTATAGTGCCCCTTCAAGCTCTCTGCTCAGAGATGATCCCGACTACAGCGTGGACATTGCATCGGAGTTTCACGCCGAAACGCATGAGCAATTTACTAGTGAAGGACTTGCTCAAGGTCCCTACTTGGCGGCTTGAGGTGGATTCGAACCTGGAACTCTCCGGCTCCAAGATAAAAGACCAAGTATATTCATGTACATGTTTGTATGCATAATTGTTGGATGTATGTTTATATGTATGTTGATATTGTATGTTGTGTGCTTAATGCTTATGCATATATCTGTCTGTAATTAGCACACTGAGTAAGCTGTGCAGCTTACATGTACACTGATACAAAGGGGTTTGATTTATTTTTGTATTGGTTCATTAAGTTCATTTTATAGTTAAGAATATTAACAATTGTTTTTATTGATGACTTATTATGCCGGCTTTTACCTAATGCATCTAAAGTTGTGCTGCCTTTATAACTTAATTAAGAATAATATTAATATTTTAAATGATAATCATAATAATGATATGTTGGAGATGAGAGCCTTTTTTTCTTCTGAAATTCGTGGCAGGATTCTTGTAGGAAATTCACCTGCATCTTTTCGCTGCTTGAAGACATTTCTCTTTTCATGTGCCTGTCACGCTGAGAGCGCTTCTGAATAGCTCCGCTGTGAGAAGCGCTTTACAAATGCTTTATTATATTAGATTAGATTAGAGAACCTATGAACCAGTTTTAATCTCTTAGGCGCAATATTTTATTTAAAAATAATAATATGTTTACTTTATCAATTACGAATGGGCATGTTTTTCAATTTTTGAGAAATCGCCCTCATCCCGAATCTCATTCGATAATTTTTTATGGTCACTTGAAAAGTCATTTCATACATACACAGTAGATGGATTGCTTTATGATGAACTTACTGGGCTATCAACTTAACGGTTGGTAGTTCGTGCAGAATCTACAGAATGGGCAAAAAAGTGCCACCCCTAAGATTGTCTGCCAATATCTTGGCCAGAAGTAAGAATTTTTATATCGCGCTGTACAGGCTTAAAGGCAATTCAGATTCACATAGAACAACCAAATTTCACCAAAATATTTCAATCAGAACAAAGTTATATCACTTTTTGCGAGTCCATCCGCTGTTTTGTGACGATCCCATAACATAACACCACAAAACTTTAGTGGGTATTTTTTTAGCGCCACTCTGTACATCCGGTAACTATTCGGATTTTAGGTATGATCACAGAAAAGCAGTCAGATTGCTTAGTTTAATAATAATCTTCTCAATTACTTCTCCTTCTTCTGATTTGTCTTCTCTTTTTCTTCTAATTATTTGAGACGTATTAACTTGTGAGCCATATGCACAAAACCAGTTCTAAGTTGGAAAATTCAGTTCCGAAAATATAGCAAAAACGTGATTTTTCGTAATTGTTGAGTTATCACTGATTGTAACGTAATAATATATCTTGTACAAAAACAAGAGTTTGGGAAAATTAAAATTTTGGGTCCTGTTTTGGAGATTTTGTACAAGCTATACATTTAAATTTTGTGCAAAAGTCCTTGCATTTTTAGCAATGATGAGTAGTTCTTGTCCATATTATTATGATTTTATTTAGGATCGAGAGAGAATGGTATTTTTTTGTGTCATTGTCAAGAAGGCGTATTGCTCCTTAAAACGGTATGTTACACTCAGAAAAAAATTTGACTTAAGACTTTTTGTGGAGATGGGTCACAATTGCACAGTTGCTTCAGCACAGCTTCTCAGCATAGGTTATGAATCGGTTTGTATGATCAAATGTTATGTCTCTATCACTTGTCACTGTCTCTGTCACTTGTTCGCCAGAAAATCCAGTCGCGACCTGGGTGAACGAGGTCGCGCCAAGGTCACGGAGTTCAAGCAGCATATCGAGTACAACATCCGGGTGGTCGGCATCAGTCGCATCTCGAGCAACCAGGTACAAAGCAGACACCGAGAATTGTTCACTGTTGTACTGCACGGTTGTTGTGCTGTGTTCGATTTTTGTACTGCACGATTGTTGTACTGTGTACGTATTGTTGAAGAGTCGCACCTGCAGATCTCCATATGGTGTAGTAATGACATCTCATGGACTTTCTTTGGCTGATAAAAAAAATCAGTTTTTCGGGTTGCTGGATTTTGGAACACACTCTCCCTGTGTCTGTCTGCTCTCTGAATTTGTTCAATCTTTCATGGGTCTGTTCTTATGTTGCACATGCAGTTATGCACTATGCAGGGAGGGAGAGAGTCACCGGATTTAGGCAATTTGCGTATGGCTGGGGTCCTAGCAAAATGTACATACCCGGGTATGCAAAATAAGTATCCAATTATGATAAATATCCAATTATGATATAGAAGCCTACAGTAAAATAAATGTTTTGTCTTTAGCTAATTAACATTTGTAGAGGGTAGAATGCATTGGAAGGGTTGGGGAGGGGGTTAAAATGTACCAATGGGGTATTGGTCAAAAATATGATTTTTGCATACGTAATATGTCGCTTGTGTCATTTCATTCTCAACTTGACCCTTGTCTTTTTCAAACACCTTTTCACCATATTCTGTGTCCTCTATGTCTTACGTACTGATCTGATCTTCCTTCTGTACATATACCTGATTATGTGTTGACGCTGTGTGTTGATGCCTTCTTACAAAACCGGCGCTATGGAAGTTACGGATTACGATCTGTGTTGGTGCAGTGGTTGCTTTCTGCTGTCAGGTCGCCATCTAGTGTTTATACTCAGAGTCCAGACGACATTCCACCGATCGATCCGAAGGCTCTCTTCGACGTTGAAATGCATGCTCGCAAGGTCGCCGAAAATCTCGACTCGCTGATGCTGGGGCTGGTGGGAAAGTTACACAAGGTTTGCATGATTGGATGAACTTTGTTTTTATTATTATTATTATTGACCTTTTATCTAGCGCAACTTCAAGGTAATCTACTCAGAAGCGCTCCCAGTCCAACAACGGCTAAATAAGGCAGTTTTAAGTGAGAAAGAAACATAGTGGTGCGACCTCTAGGCACCTCTAGGTACCAGTAAAATTGCTGTAAAATCATGTAATGTCTTTTGAATCGGAGCTAGTTGCTCAATGTATGGCAGTGCGTGTGTGTTGGAAGAAAATTCCAATCCAATTTCACTACGTAAGCAGTCCATGAGGATTTTTTTGAGAGGGGTGTTTGTCACTTAGCAAAGCTTGGGATGTTCAAGAACAATGGTAATCATATCTTTTGTAATCTTAAGCGATCGTTTTTGCCATTATTATTAACTTGTGACTTCGTGGTGTTATACTTGGCTGAAATAGAACTCATCACTTCTGTCTTGTGTAAGTGGTTCTAATTTTAAGAATAGGAGATAAATTGTGTTAATGTTGTTTTATTGTTATTATTTTGTATAAAATTGTAATAATATTGTTTTATTGTTATATTTTGTATAAAATTGTATTAATGTTGTGCTTTTGTTATTTATTAGTACAAAAAGTTTTTATGTTGCTTTGTTGCTATACATTATTATTTGTTTGCAGTTTTCCAAACAGTTTTTGTCGTGTTTTCACAGATGTCGACTACAACGCTCAGCTGTCTCGATGTTTACAAGGAGGCGGTGGACAAGACATGCGATTCTGTCGACGCAAATATTAAGGTTCATTGGAAAACTTTATTGGAAATACATCTACACGTAACTGTATGTGTGTGTGATTGTTTGTGGTCGTTGTGTATGCACGGCTGAACAAAGTCTGCTCTCGGTCCATTTTGCTCGTACCTCCACTATGCCGGTGCATGCCTTCTCGGTGGTAGGACCCTCAACCTGGAATGGCTTCCCGTTGATGTCTGCTATCTTGACTTCCTCTCAGGGATTCCCACATTAAGACAGTTTTTGTCTGGCCAAGCTGAATGAATGAATGGATGAATGAATGAATGTGTGTATGAATGAATGAATGAATGATCGGATGTATGAATGAATGTGTGTATGAATGAATGAATGAATGAATGATTGGATGTATGAATGAATGTGTGTATGGATGAATGAATGTATGAATTTTTATGAATGTATGAATGAATGAATGAATGAATGCAGCAAAATAACTTTGGGTGTCAGAGTCAGACGTTGATTTTATATGGATTCCAATGAACACTTTACTATGATGTTCTAAGAAAGACTAAAGGGGGATTGAACTCCCTCAACTCCCTGGTAATTTTCACCCTATGTATGCCTGTTCGTATGTGTGTTCGTATGTGTGTTTGTATGCTTGTGGTGTGTTTATTCATGTGCTTGCAATGCCTTGCATGGTTGGCTTAATTTTCTATTAATGTTTTTACGTACTAGTTTTCCAATATTTCTTTAAACTTATTACATGACGTCAAGCAGCCTTTTCCAGAGTAAGCGACGTGGTGAAAAATGACGACGCAATACTTTTGAGTGAAACAATTAAGTGATCATTTGGCATTTGAGACAAATGCTGGTTGAAAAAACATTCAAAGATTGCAACAGAATTGCAAGACATAAGCAGTTTTGATTTAGGACAACGAAAGCAACAACATTTTCGACAATTTTTCACACTTAACGCAGATCAAATCTATCGAATTGTATTTAAAACAATAAATTATTAAAATTATTGCATTTCATTACCAGCTGAATTAAATTATCGAAATTATGTATCATTATATTGTATTATTATGTGCATATTGTTTTCTTCCATTTCTTGATTAGTCGATGTATGCACTGATGGCGAAATGCGAAGAGTTGAATCGGACGATGAGACCGGTCTATCGCATCCAAGATCAAATGTATCCTTTCATCGTTCAATACATTTCAGTTAAACTGATGCGTGGAGCGTGTCCTGTGCTCGATCTTCCACAGTGCTGCACAGAAGCTTTCGTCTTTCTGGAATAAGTTACCTATTAGTCTCCGTAATGAACTTCTTTGTCTTTCTTTGCCCCTTTTCCGCAAGCGTTTGAAAACCATTCTTTTTGATTGTGGTTTGGTGTCAGGTCGGGAGCGCATCTGAGGAGTTCTCTTGAAGTGGCGCTATATAAATGTACAATTACGGCTGCGCGGTGCACACCTTATTAGTTGTATCCTAAACTTTAGTCTATATCCTGCATTGACTTCCATCCTACAAGTCTCTACTTTGGTGTGATGCTGCTTTGTTTGTATGTGCACTTGTTATAGCGCCCCTTCAGGCTCTCTCTACTCAGAGGCGCTCCCGAATGCAGAGCGGACACTGCATCGGAGTTTCACGCCGAAGCGCTGAGCAATTGTGAGTGAAGGACTTGCCCAAGGTCCTTACGCGGCGAGGTGGATTCGAACCTCGAACCTTCCGGCTTCAAGGCAACAACGCCACCACTACACCACCGCGCCCCTCATTCTAGGTGTTGCTCCCGTATATATTTGAAATGGCTGTGTCACTCTACTCTGGGTGCACAAGGGCATCGTGCATTACGTTCCTCCACTCAAGGTGAACTCTTCATTCCGCGAGTTCGAACTGCTCTTAGACAGCACCGTGCTTTCCGTTATTAGCCTATGGTATAGAATGGACCTCCACTGTCTATGCGCCTGATGCATACGGTTTGATTGGATGTGTTTTATCGTGGCCTAAAAATCGTTCTTGTCAGCTGCGTTTGGGTCGGGAGCGCTTCTGATTAGTGAACTTTATAAATCTCCATAGTGAATGAATGAATGAAGTATTTGAAGAAAGACTGACAGTAGTAGACTAGAAGAGATAAGGTATGGTAGAGATAAGGTCTGGTAGAGATAAGGTATGGTAGAGATAAGGTCTGGTAGAGATAAGGTTGGGTAGAGATAAGGTCTGGTAGAGATAAGTTGAAACTATCATCTTCTTGTTTCGTTTATTTTTATGACAGAGACAAAAAGAAAGTAGAGAGATATACAGAGAGCTAGAGAGACACAGACAGACACAGTCAGACAGACAGTGACTCGTCGCAATTCTGAAACATGTCAGGCTCCATTCACAGCGACTCTTAACAATGACGAACCCGACCACATGAACTTAGCATCTATACCGGGTATTTTGCAACACATTTTCCTTGACCATCCATTTTCTCATTCAGCAAAGAGATCAAGCGTCTGCTGGACTTATTCGAGGCCCAGGTCTCTGACGACGAACCTTGAAGGGCGGCAGGCCACTCCTCGAAATAATTTCCAGCTCTCTTGACGCACACGGTGAAACGACGACGGTCGGAACGAATGTACATCAAACATCACTTCACTTTTGCTTCAATGTTCTAATCGTTGTCGGCCATCTTGTATTCTAACGAAGCAGACGCTTTCATTGTAAACTGGTGTGTTGCACTTTTCTGTGTGTCGTCAAATGTCCGATGTTATTGAGCGATTGTACAAATGTATGCTTGCGCAACGTTGTTGGGTACTATATTATTATCGGTGTTATATAATTGTAAATAACGTATTAAATATTGTTTGCCAATGTCAGTGTTACCCAAGACTACCTGCGAGAACTCTGTTGCTGTACAGGTCTCCAAGGTCACCACCTCCTCCGTTCTGCACAGAGGGGAATGCTTCTGGTTCCATTCGCACGAACTGCAACCAAGCAGATTAGGGCCATTTTCCGTGGTGGATCCAGTGGTCTGGAATGGGTTCCACAGGAGCTATGTCTGCTGTCTGGGACTTGCTGAAGCAGATTTGTTTATTCATCTTAAAACTGCTTTGTTGTCATACTACAGTGTTGAGCACTTCCTAGTAATCCCCTTGAAGAGGTACTATGGAAACGCTTGAAAGAATGAATATATATACAGATATATCATAATGATATATACATGTAATATTATGATGATGTACACTTGAATGAATGAATATATATATATATATATATATATATATATATACAGATATATTATAGTGATATATACAATTATATATGTAATATATAAATGATGTATGCATGTAATATGTGACACTATAGAATATAGAATTACTGCATATAATATGAATGTATGTTGTATTGAATATATATATATATATATATATATATATCGCACGATGTCAATAATATTGATATTATTTTTAATTGG
Source organism: Lumbricus terrestris (assembly GCA_949752735.1). NCBI lineage: Eukaryota > Metazoa > Annelida > Clitellata > Crassiclitellata > Lumbricidae > Lumbricus > Lumbricus terrestris. The sequence goes on along the minus strand of OX457046.1, from coordinate 45,004,813 downwards.
TTTTATTCACAGCGTGTCAGTCAGTCAGTCAATAAGGACAATGCTGAAAAATGCCAGTATTTGTGTAATATGGTGGCTCTTGTACAGCGCATGTTAAGCTGTTAGCTTTGGAACATGTTATATCAATTCACATCAAGCGTTACGTAAATGAGTCCGCACTGTCTTTTATTTGAGCATTTATAAAACGTCTCTAGTAGGGTGAACGATTCAGAAGTGCTCCCAGTGCACAAGGCCCTACGAGAGGATAAATAGGCCTGAGAATAGAGAAGGAGGAAGAGAGACTGCAAAACAGAAATGTAGAGCGAACAGAAGGAGAACACGCATTCCAAAGAGAAGGACCAATTGAGACAAATGATCGAGACTGAGCCATAGCAGTTCTAGACCGAGGAACCAATAGGTCAAGTCTGTTGGAAGAACGGACAGTTGGAGGAAGCTGAGTGAGGATGAAGTATAACATCAGTCAGAGATTTGGGGCAAGACCCTGAGTGTTGAAGATTCGAGTGAGGGAGGATCTTAAATTGTACGTAAGCACCAAGAGGAAGTAATTGTTTAATGAACCGGTTGATTGTTATCGGGTTTAAAGTAGTCGTGTGTTCATTGTCTTGTGAATTGTGATTGTCTCTGTGAGTCCCCATTGTGCTTTTGGGTTTAATTCTTCTCCCTGATAAGGGTACTGTGCATGCAAGGACCGTTTACACACAGGACTGGAAAGCCTAAAGTTGTGTCACTATAGTTTCTAGATAATATTAATATTGGGCTTCTGAAATTTTTTGCATCTTGTTCACATAAGAAAATGGTTCAGTTAATTACATTCACGAATGTAGATTGACAAATAATTATTACGTAACTTGCATCTGTGATTGAAAGTGAAATGGACGTACCCAATATTTTCATGAGTAACCCAGTTCACTGAAACAGGGTCCTTGTGCTGTGTATGAATGTTGAACAATGGATTAATTGTTTTGTGCTGTGGTTCTGTTATTATTATTATTTATTATTATTATTATTATATTTTTATTATTATACAAATATATGTACACCAGATCTTCATTATGAAAATTTAGCATGGAATTATGAGGTGAATTCTTGGATAAGAGGGTGAGTTGCAACTGTTGCACGCTATTGTTGGTTGTCCACAACTGATGTCTGTTTAGACATCATCTAGATCTCAGTATCTGTTATTTGTTAGAATTTCGCAACACCTTCTGCATCTCCTCACAGACATTGTATTGTATATTTCATTTAATTCAATAAACAACAGACAGAACGCTTTAGGTTTACATTAGCAAAATTTACAGTATGGCTGCTTAAAACTTTTTGTCATGATAGTTGGTACATGTTTTTGAATAACATTCTTGGGATAAAGTTTAACGAGTCTTTATTGGGGAGGATAAAATTGTGAGCCCTTTCTCTAAAGTTATATAATGGATCACGCTGTAGTGGAAAGAGGTTACGGAGGACATGAAGTTCGTTTTCCTGAACTGCTTTTAAAAGCACCTTGTCAGCCTCTTGCGCTAAAGTTTCTGCTGTAAGTGTATCAGGATGTAAGTAGCATCCACCTTCCATACTAGGCTTGGATAATAAGAATAATGATAGCAGGACGATTTGTTGATTGCCGTTTTACAGCTGAGGCTGATTGCAGTGTACAGTGTACATGAGTTCAGTGACAGTTATATGATAGTTTAAAGAAAGTAAGAGGTGAGCTGTGTGTTTTTGAATGTATCCAGAGATGGCGTGTTCTTCGCACGGTCAGGAAGACTGTTCCTTGCAGTGCGTCCAAATATAGAGTAGGACAGTTACCAAAGCTGGTAGAAGACAAGGGGGCTCGCAGTTAATTTTTTATGAGGATCATGGCTGATATCTATTGCTTTTGTATCTTACCCAAATGCAACATTCTGAGATGTAATCTGACATAAGATTAATTAAATATTAATCGATTATGTTGATGTTTCACATGAATATGTTGATGGTTCACATAAATAATTATGTTAATGTTTCACAAATAATTATGTTAATGTTTCACATGAATATGTTGATGGTTCGCATAAATATGTTGATGTTTCACATAAATAATTATGTTAATGTTTCACATGAATAATTATGTTAATGTTTCACATAAATATGTTGATGGTTCACAAAAATATGTTGATGCTTCACATAAATAATTATGTTAATGTTTCACATAAATAATTATGTTAATGTTTCACATAAATATGTTGATGGTTCACATAAATATGTTGATGTTTCACATAAATAATTATGTTAATGTTTCACATAACTAATTATGTTAATGTTTCACATAAATATGTTGATGGTTCACATAAATAATTATGTTAATGTTTCACATAAATATGTTGATGTTTCACATAAATATGTTGATGTTTCACATAAGTATGTTGATGTTTCACATAAATAATTATGTTAGTGTTTCACATAATTATGTTGATGTTTCACATAAATATGTTGATGTTTCACATAAGTATGTTGATGTTTCACATAAATAATTATGTTAGTGTTTCACATAAATATGTCGATGTTTATCTGTATGGTATGAATCTAAGAAAAAACATGATGTTTGAACATGGGCGCCCCCACTTGAGACAAAGGGCACTCCCTGGAAATTGACACCTTTTAAACTACTTTTTCGTTCTTTTTTTATTTCAGAAGCACTGATGACACTAATGATGCACAAATTAAGATTTAAAACTTAACTTTAAGTAAGAATTAAAACAATTCTTACTATATCCACAGCCTATCCATGTCGTTTTTCGTGGTTATGATTATAATAACATTCATGGTCAGAGTGTGGTATCCGTTCTTGGGGTGAGGGCTGAAAAAGAACATGGACTTTGTTGGGCGGAGACTTGGTTCAGAATGAGGAGCAGCACCGACATTTTTGTTCTCTGTATGACCTTTTTTCTTTTTTAGTCGTCGGGCATGAAAAATAATTTTTGCTCGGCATGACCCTTTTTTAGTCATTCGATTGAAGTTTCGTTCGTCAAAAGAGCCATTTTCACATTTTCCCAGAAAGCACTCATGAGTCTGGGTGTTATTGGGGGGGTGGGGTAGCCTAAGCCCAGAAAAAGGTACCATTTTCACGGTAAAAAAGTTGAATCTGGGCCTTCTTGGGGGGGGCTTAGCTCACCCCTTAGCCCCTGATAAACTCCGCCCATGATAACATTATATGTTATTTATTTTGGCATCTCTTATTATGATTTTTCTTGGATATTTTCAAATTTTGCATTTAAAAATATATGTAAAATACCCATGTTCTTAACTTTCTGTTTTACATTTTTCAAATCTCAACCGTGACCAATGTGTTCTGCCTCCCCCCCCGAAAAATAACTGTGGGCGCCCATGCGTTTGAAGTTGGTGAGAAATCGTGATACTAAATAATTAATGCACCGATTACCGTAATCGAAGTCATTCATCCTCGTAATGTAACATGCGATGTAACCAGCGTAACAGAATCTGTAGTTTACCTGTCAATTTTATGGTGTCCGATATTTGCGTGTCAAATATTGATGGAACGATTAAGTTGATACAGGGTGGCCCAGCATAAATGTCCCGACTTTGCACGCGTATAACTTCGCCAATTTTTAACATTTATTTATACTTAATGCATCAAATTAAAGGTATTTCACTCTAGTATTAGCTCTAAAAAAGTCGAACTGGTGCTAATTTAGGTTTTAATTATATGCTCTTAACAGCGCTAGCTACCATTTTTTGTCATTACTGACGCAATATGACGCCGTTTCCCCTGGAAATTCTATTGTTTTTTGCTAAAACGCGCACAGACACGATCATTTTGGGTGTTTGTAGGGTCCCTACCATGAATATCTTCTCATCGTAAAACAACGTCCTTTTAATTTTGCCAACAGCCGTGCACTGCCATGCGTTGCTTCAGACGCTTGTACGCTACCAGCCGCTTCTTTGCGTAGGCCTAAGAGTTGGAGATTTCGTTAGACTTCTCGTCGACGAATTACTTTAACTTTAGGCCTGTATCATCTTTTCCAATACGTTATGCAGTGCTTCTAAGACTGCCTGTTTTGCGCTGAATTTCCCTGGGAGATTTGCATGTAGGGCCCTGGTCATTGTCTTGACTGCAAATTTACTCTGACACACGAGCAATGTTAGCGGATGTGAGCGCCGTGCGCACCGATTCCCATGGTTTGCGAGTAGAAAGTCATGTTTTATCAATTTTCCGTAGCAGGTAATTCAAAGCATTGTTTATTCCATCCTCTGTTAGAAAATTCGTTAATCATTTCAAACGAATTAAATCCCTTACCAGTTCGTAAAATTAAGATCAAAACGCGATCATCGTCTGTCAACGGCGCCAGATTGCGTCACAAATGACATCAAAATATGGTAGCTACCGCTGTTCTGGGCATATAATTAAAACCTAAACTAGTATCAGTCCATTTTTTTCAGTGGAAATACTAGAGTAAAATACCTTTAATTTGATCCATTAAGTATAAATAAATGTTAAAAATTGGCGAAGTTATACGCGTGCAAAGTCGGGACATTTACGCTGGGCCACCCTGTAGGTCTGTAAAATAAGCAGACTTGTTTGTTAGTACTTTTCATGTGTAACGCTTAATGTTTGCAATTCGCTATCTGCCAGTGTAAATTTTATGAAGCATTATCTGTAGGTGCAAATGTTTGTGAAGCATCATCTGTAGGTGCAAATGTTTGTGAAGCATCATCTGTAGGTACAAATGTTTGTGAAGTGCTCATTATCTGTTAGGTGCAAATGTTTCAAAGAGCTGTCTTGTCCAGCGGCGTAGATGTTTCAAAGTTGGTATCTTTTGATGCCAGTGTTTCTTAAACTTTATCTGTCAGCATTAATGTATCAAGATTTTCTGATGTTCAGTCTTACACTCGTGAATAATAATAATTAACTTAAAGGAGCATATATATAGTTACACGTTTTAAAACTTTCAACTTGACCTTGACCCTGCGACTAAAGATGAAGAGATAAGACCCAACTTCGTTTGTTTTGCCTTCCTTTTGGCTGAAAGAGGAAGTTTGATTTTGACAAGGCAGAGCGTATGCGTGTGGGTCTGAGTGACACTTGTATACTAGACCTCTTTGCTACTTCCTTGATCTCTCAGACCTCCCTGTCGAGTATTGGAGCATTGGTAAACAATCATACGGAATGCGTGACTCATTTCTTAAGACGAACTTGGTATATATGTATACATATAATATATATATATATTATATGTATACATATATTCCAAGTTCGTATATATATATATATATATGCAGATTAGTAGGCTATTAATATTTTCCTACGGCCGCTAAATTGCCAAAATAAGCAAGTAACTGCAATGCAGGAACGACGAATAGGCCTACATGTAGGCCTATGCCGTGAGAATTCGCGACATAGCCTAGGCTGCCAATTCCTCGCGATTTACGAAAAACATTTTTAAGCGACACTGCCGGTGACACGAAACGGAGTATCCCCCCTGAAAGCTATCCGGGAGGATGAATTAATATATCCCCCGGATGGAATTAACCAGTCTAAACTATCCGGGGGGATAAACCATTCTATCCCCTTTTTTGAAAAATGCGCATAATAAAAAGTTATACTGTAATCAAAATTTAAAGTGACTCTAATTGTTTTAAGTGTCCTACGCAATGCTCAGATAAAGGCAACTCGAATTTATTTAGAGATTCTGAGTGTTCTTAAGTGTTTTAAATGTTTTAAGTGCTCTAAAAACAGGGCAAAACAAATTATCTAGTAGGAATAAACATACCTGTTAGTGTCATTGTTCAAAACAAAGCAGATGAAAATCAATTTGCCCAAAAAATCAATCAATCAATTCGCTTTATTGCAACCAGAAAACAAGATGACATCAAAAACAGAAAATATGCATGCATTGGCTACAAAGGGGGCCCTAAAGGGATTGACATCCCGCTGGGGAGGGTCACCCTGTTACGCCCGCCCTAACCGCTAGGGGACCGGAAGCGCTTGCAAGGGATGCCCCACTTACTCGCTTACTTTCGCCCCCCTCCCCTAGTGTGGCGGCGTACTGCCGGGGCGACAGGGAACCACCTACGGGAACCTCAAGTGTGAACGACAGGGAGGAACGTCCAGATTCTCTTCTTTCATGGGTACTGTGAAGAAGTAGGCATTGTCTTATTATTATTAATATTAGGCTATATTATCCATTAATAAGACCTTGCACGTTGGGCCGATTATATAGAGCTGTATGTAGGAACTTAGGAAGCTGCCAACGGTCTGCTTTTCTGGTCCAGTTCCTGAGAACTGTAGGGCATGCACGTGATAGATACGTGATCAGCATCGTCCTAGGTCAACTTGACCTGACCGACTGTACTCGAGGCCGAAATGCAGCGTCCTCGTGCTCTGGACTCGTGCCAAGCGTGCTGCTGACGTCATCCGCGTCCCTACGAGCGAAAGGCCTATAAAACGGACCCGCAACACCAAACGCCGCCCTTCGCCTGGATCGTGGAAGAGAGAACCTGCGCCGGATCGTAAGCCGCAAATTCATCTTGGAGATCGGGAATGCGCCCGGAGGTATACTGCCTTCGTGAAGCCTGGAGATTGTTCGTGAAGTCGAAATTATTGTGTTTTCAGCGGCAGAGATGAAGTATAGTTAGGCCTTCGTCTGAAATCGTTGAGTTTTATATATTGTGAAATTAAGTCTGTAAGTTAGGCATTCGATCGAATCGTGAAGTGCAGCTTACTGCGAAATTAGTGAGTTATTATCGAGAAGAATTAGTCTGTAGTTAGGGCTTTCGATTGAACCGTGATTGTGAGATTATTTAGAATAAGGAAGTGCAATTAGGCTGTAGTTTAGGCCTTCGTGTGAAACGTGATCGAAGCGAATAACGTCGGACAGGAGCGAAGTACTGCACGGAATTCTTCTTCAACGTGTGCGTGAACGACGGATCTGATGCGGAATCCACGACGGAAAGCACGGAAACCCCAAGGAGCCGTATCGAGGCGATTCTTTCTGTAATTTCTGTTCTGTTATTGACCGCCATCAGCTGTTTTGGGAGGACATTGTGGTGAGTAAGGGAATTTCCCCGGGCGTGAAATTTACCCAATTTATACAGCCGTCGCGCCTTGCAACAGCCAGACCGATAGCGAAAGCAGAATAACTTAGTGACCTGACGACTGTGTAGACCGAACGTTAATTCTACCATTATTATTATAGGCGTGTGATTATTCTTGTTAGACTAGTGCAATCCATATCTCCGCTTGGTTAATACAAAAGGATTTATTCCACAATGTCAGTCTCTTCATTGCTGCAAATGGGTGTAACTGATGATGATGCTGATGATGATGTGAATGCGTGTATAGATAGGCCCAATGTGACTGTGGCATCGCCCATGACCCAGACTGAGATTATGCTGATGCGTTTGACACAGACATTGCATGGGATGGAGAGGAAGATGGATGAACGAGCAAAAACTATGGAGGAACGAGCGAAAACTATGGAGGAACGAGTGAAAAACATGGATGTGAGAATGGAAGAAACAAGGGACGGAATAAGTGAAGTAATGGGACGAATGAGAGAAGTGGTGTATGACCAGGAAGAGTTGAGGAGGCAGATTTCCGGGGGAGATATGGGAGATAGGCCCATGCCTGGCCCACACCTGGAAATGGAAATGGATGGATTGGGTGAACTGAATGAAGTGAGGGGGGTGAGTTTACAGAATCGACGATCGCACACGAACTCAGGTCCTAAAACAAATAGGATTGCAGATAATTTTTCTGCCGGCCAAATAACCACTCGGGCCCTCGTCACAGGAGAAGAAACCCGGCCTAGTAGAAGCAGGGTAAGGTGTAGTGAGCGACTTCGAGGAAGGAGTTGCCGAGACTATGCCACGCTAGACCGGGTAGGCTTCCGCTCACCCCCTGAAGACGATCGTCGACCCCCGGAATTCGGATTGGGGGCGGTACCCAAACGGGTCGGAGTAGCGCCCTTCCCGGCCGCTCCCATGAAGACGTGGATCCCTAACGGGGGAGGGGCCCTCACTGAAGAAGCGCCAGTCCCAAGGGACGAGGAGCGACTTCACAGGGGGGTGGTATCCACAAATGGCGACGAGCGATTGGGATTTAACTTAGATTCAGGTTTACCTATTCATACGAATTCTACAATTGATGATGAACGATGGAGATTAAATGAAAATGCATATATTGTATACAGGAGTGAAAGACGTGTAAATGATTATGTGGAACAAGATTTTGATGCGTATGGACCGCGTATGAATCAGATGATGACTCAGACAGATGATTTTGTGCATTTGGATGAAATGAGAATGCAAAATGAAAATGAATATGGTGATGAAAGCAATAGGCCTACAGATTTTTATTTGAGAATGACAGACGGACATTTTGACGAAGCAGACGATGATTTTGATGAGACAGCAGCTAATGTAAGGAGCAAGCGGCCAAATCAAAATTCGGATACATTTGTGGGGGGTCCCCAAAACTCTGTTAGACAAATAGCGTCTAATGTAGTCGGTAGACGGAGCCACGAAATAAGTGAAGCGATTGGAAATGTGTCTGGAATCGGATTAAGCAGAAGTGAAACTGGAGTTGTGTCGTCTTCGAATTGCGATACAAGTAATGCTGTTTCTGGATCTGGAATTGGATTCGCGGGAGAGCTGCGAAATTCTCGATCGATATCTGAAGGAATGGGAGCGGTTTCGTTTCAACGTCAACCTCACGATGTTCGAAACGATCAACGTCCGATTACGACGCAAACCTGGAGCAGTGGAGCGCTTTCGATGGACTACGACCGGAGGAATCGAACCCGTGCGTACAGCAACCAAGATGGAAACACAGACGTGATGTTCTCGCTTCCATACGGCTTCGCTTCGCAACCCAATCCTGTCATGACTGCGTACCCGATGCGAAATACCTCAACGTGCTACGACTGGCCTCGGTTAAACCACACCGCCGCGCAACAGTACAACCCTGGAGTGATGAATCGTGACTTCATTCCAACGCATTCGGTGGCTACACAGACGGTAACCAACGAATCGGGTTACGTACAACATGCATCTGTTCCTGTCAGCGTTCCAAACAAGAGTTCTGCGCACATCAAACTGGGAAGTTTCAATGGAAAAACGCCGTTGAATATCTTCCTTCGTCGTTTCGCAATCTGTCGTAAACAAAACAATTGGACAGCGAGTGATAGTCTGAACCACCTGTGTTGTTCATTGATGGAGGAGGCGGCGAATGTTGTCCAAGATGAGGAGCTAGAGGACTTCAACACAGCAGAACAAGTCATTGAACGACTACAATTACGTTACGGCACGGCAGACCAACAGACCATGTATCAAATGCAGTTAAGCGCAAGAAAACAAAAACCGAACGAAGACCTAGCACAATTGGCAGCTGATATAACTCGTCTAATGTCTCTTGCTTATCCGGGAAAAGCATCTGTTCATTCTGAAATGATTGCAATGAAATGCTACCTGGACGCTTTATCTGACCGCCGTTTATCTTTGAGAACGATGGAAAAAGAACCGGAGAGCCTGCAGCAAGCTGTGAAAATATCCCTGCGTTTGCATAGTTACCAACAAGCCGAACTAGGATTAGAGTCTGCACACAGATCAACTGGTAGAGTAAGAGCGGTTGCAAGAGGCGTGAGCGAAGAGAGAAATGTTTCGGAACAGGGTGCGAATTGTCCGAACCAAAATAATAACAGAGCGCAAAGAAACGGGAATGGAACGAGATATGACGTCAGAGGCGAGCGACCTCCAAATTATAGGTACTCACCGCCGTGGCAAAACAATAATAATAATAATAACAGAGCGTGGGCTCCACAACAACAGAGATTCAATCAGCAACAAAGATACCAACCGGAAGTGCGTCACTGCTACATCTGTCAAGGATTGCACCTAGCAAAAGCCTGCCCCTACCGAATGCAAAACGAAATAAATCAGAATTATTACGGAATGAACGAACATGGAAATTACATGCATGCTTATCCACCGCAAAACGTAAGGTACATTCAAAACTCTGCCAGTGCGTATTTAAGGATGAAAGTTAATGGAAAACTGGTTTACGCTCTCCTTGATACTGGATCACAACTGTGCTTGGTTCCGGCGAAATTGGTGAGAAACTGTGACATACAACCGTCACAACAAACATTGCTAGCTGCTAATAACTCGCAAATATTGGTGATAGGGCAGACAAAACTGAAGTTGCAATTGGATGGTCGTGTGTTCGTGGTGAGTGCGTTAGTAACTCCTCAGCTAGATGAACTGATTCTGGGTTATAATTGGATGAAGGAACAAGGTGTCGTGTGGAATTTGAAGGAAAAATGGGTTGAAATCGGAGGCCGAAAGACGAATCTACACTTGCGAAACCAAGCGTCGAGATGTCGCAGAGTAGCTGCAGAGTGTGACGTCATTGTTCCAGCGTTGAGTGAGCTAGACATCGGGGCGTATGCAGTGCTGCCAAACTTAAAAGAATCTAATTCACAATGGGCTACAAATCCCACAGTGTTGAACTCAGGATTAATTGTAGCTAGTGTGTTGCTTCCTGAGCGTGCTTTGGATTTGACACTAAGAGTTTTGAATCCGACAAGTCAAGCAATTCGTCTAAAGAAAGGAGAACGATGCGATGTAGAAGAAGTGACTGTAATGGAACAGGAAGACAGTAACGCTGGTCCTGCGAAATGTTCAGTTGTACACAGAGCAGCGACGACGACAGCAGAGGAGGCGGAAAATGTGTTAAAGCCGCTATGGGAAAATGTAGCCGACGATGTGCCAGCTGAAACGCAGCAGAAATTGAGGCAAATGTTGTTGGAGCATAGTCACGTGTTTTCTTTGAGTGAATGGGACCTTGGGTTCACGGATGTGTTGCAGCACAGGATTGATACTGGCAATGAAGCACCAGTACGACAAGCACTTCGTAGGCAGCCACTGACATTGTTGCCTGTAATTGATGAACAAGTAGAAGCATTGCTACAGCAAGGATTGATTGAGCCGTCATGTTCGGACTGGTCTTCAAACGTTGTCATGGTAACCAAGAAGGACGGTGGGGCTAGGGCGTGCCTGGATTATCGCCTGCTGAACCGGAAGTCAAGGAAGGACGCTTATCCACTTCCGCTCATCAGCGAATGCTTGGACACGCTAGGAGGAGCGAAATGGTTTTCTACGTTCGATCTGCGCTCTGGATACCATCAAGTGGGAGTGCATCCGAATGACAGGCATAAAACAGCGTTTGTCACACGTCGTGGAAGCTTCCAGTTCCGTGTCCTACCTTTTGGCTTGACGGGAGCCCCAGCAACTTTCAGTCGGATGATGAACCTGGTAATGGCTGGATTGAACTTTGCGATCTGCCTGATTTACCTGGATGACATCATCGTCTTCGCGCCAGACCTGGAAACACATCTGGAGAGACTCGTGCAAGTGCTGGATCGACTGGGAAAAGCAAACCTGAAGCTGAAACCGTCAAAGTGCTTCCTGTTAAAGAAGAGTGTGCTATTTCTAGGATACATAGTGAGCGAATCAGGAGTGGCGACGGATCCAACTAAAATAGACGCCGTGCAAAAATGGCCGACGCCCGTTAAAGTGAAGGATGTGCGAGCGTTCATTGGACTCTGTTCGTACTATAGAAGGTTCATTTGCAGTTTTGCGCAAATTGCCAAACCACTGCATGAACTGACGAAGAAACACAGCCGATTTCTCTGGACGACGGAAAGCCAAAACGCATTTGATTCATTGAAAGCTGCATTGACGACAGCGCCAATTCTTGCCCTACCGAACGATGTAGGCATGTATGTGCTTGATACCGATGCCTCTGGTGAATGCGTGGGCGGAATTTTGTCTCAAATGCAGAATGGGGAAGAAAGAGTGATTTGCTATGGAAGCAGAGTGTGCACTGATGCAGAACGGAATTATGATGTGACTAGGAGAGAATTACTTGCAGTAATTCATTTCTTGAAAGTTTTTAGGCCGTATCTACTGGGCTGCCCGTTTTTGCTCCGAACGGATCATTCAGCATTGCAGTGGCTGAGAAAAACTCCAACGCCGATTGGACAGCAAGCGAGATGGCTGTCAGTGATGGAAGAGTTCGACTTTGAAGTTCAGCACAGAGCTGGTCGGCTGCACTTAAACGCCGACGCGATGTCAAGACGACCTTGCGTGGTAAATGCGATACGAGGTACAGTGGCACCACCTAGCGAACAAATTGGAACAAATATTGACTGGGATAGTGCTACCATTGCTGCTGAGCAAAGCGCCGATAAAGACATGAAGTGGTTGATTGAAAAGAAAGCGGAATCTGATGCAATGCCTAGCCATGAAGAATTAAGAGGAAAGAGTCCTGCTGTAAAACTGTTAGCAGCACAATGGCCGCAGTTATGCGTCAACAATGGACTATTGACGCGAAGCTGGCTAAGTGCCGAGGATGAACAAGTACGTTGGCAACAGATTGTTCTGCCTCAACCGAGACGAAGTGCACTCATTCGGTTGGCACACGAGGGAATGTCTGGAGGTCATTTGGGACTACGGAGAACGATGGCGCAAGTGCAAAAGCGTGCGTATTGGCCTGGATGGAGAGAAGATGTACGCTTGGAGCTTCAACGATGCGAACCTTGTGCTAGGTATTTTCGTGGAAAACCTCCGCATCGTGGTCTGCTGCAAAACATGGTCGTTGGAGCTATTGGTGAAGTCTTGGCAATGGATTTGACGGGCCCGCACCCAGTATCGAGTGGAGGGCATCGCTACATACTAACGATAATGGATCACTTCAGTCGTTGGGCAGGAGCGTATCCGGTGCGTAACCAGGAAGCAGCAACGGTTGCTAAGGTGCTGGTCGAGCAGTGGATTTCGTCCTATGGGGTGCCTCTTCAGATTCTTACGGATCAAGGACCTTGCTTCGAATCTTTATTGTTCCAGGAACTATGCCGATTTCTAGGAATAGACAAAGTAAGAACTTCCCCGTACAAGGCGTCAACCAATGGGATGATTGAGAGATTCCACAAGACCATGAACTCCATGATAGCAAAGGTCGTTGCGAGAAATCAACGAGATTGGCATCTTCAGCTACCTGCATTGATGGCTGCTTATCGGGCGAGCGTGCACAGCAGCACAGGATTTTCACCAAATCAATTGTTCTTGTCGCGCGAAGTCTGTTTGCCTATAGACCTAGTGCTGGGAGATTGCTTTCTGAAAGACGAAATTCCAGAATACCATGACTTTGTGCGCGAGCAAGGAAAACGGATGCAGACTAATTTTGCATTAGCCAGAGAGACGATGCAAAAGCAAGCGGAAGTTAGGGCCTACAGATACAACATGAGAGTGAAACCGATGACGTATGAAGAGGGGCAATTCGTCTGGTTTTACTATGCGAGGAGGCGCACAGGGATTCAGAGCAAATGGAGTCTTCAATATGATGGACCTTTTTGTGTAGAAAAACGCTTGGGGCCAGTGCTCTACAAAATAAGAAAAACGCCAAGAAGTCAGGCACGAATTGAATACGTGGACAAGTTAAAGCCATACTTGGGAAGAAGTGATGCTAATCAGGGCATTATTCATCCACGGACTTCTATTGCGCCAGTCGAAGAAGATGAATCGTCAGAAGTGAATGAGTGTGTCAGTAGGCCGAAGAGAAACATAACGATGCCGCAAAGATATCGTTAGAAAGAAGAAAACTGGAAAAGAACTGTATTCTGTAGAACTGTTAGTCATATTATAATTAGGTAGCAGAAATTAGAAGTTATTATGTGGAAAGTTAATCTATACAGCAACGTACAGGAAAGACTTGTGGGTTAAAACTTTCCCAGGCTGTCAGGATGCTGGGACAGGTGGACCGACTCCGCCAAAGAGGTTAAAAGGTGAAAGGGCAACCTGATATCGGATGTACGCTAGTCGCAGAACCGACCGTCTTCGACAGTAGCATCTTACACTGCGGGCGAAAAATGACAGTGACGAATGTGTTGGCACCGGATAACACATTTGGTCATGAGGGATGAAGCCAAGACCCTGTTTTGGAAGTAGGGACCTGGATGAGTGGGGGTTGGAGAAAAGAACCGCCCACCAAAGACAAGGAAACGCTACGTATTAGACCGAAGTGCGCGTCCCCAGTACGTCACTTCGACTCAGTCTGTCAAAGAGAATAGACGTGTAGAAATTTTATTGCGAGAAGTAATCGGGTGAACAGAAAAAGATGGAAACGCCAAAGCATTCAACGCCGACCTTGGATGAAGCGATGGAAGATACAGTTAATATAGTGGACTGGAAGGTGTTGCTGCAAGAAAAATTTACAGTGGCTTTGGAAGCGCGGGACAATGGACTTATAGAGGGCGAACAAGTGTCGGAGAGCCTGCCAGAGGGGCAGCGGGTGCTGTCCCCCATTTCATTAGTCGGCCCGGACGTGGAAGTAGCGGCGATTACTTCCCCCATCCCTCCCAACGACGGAGCGGGAGCAGATCTACAGAGGAGCGTTGCCATCACGCCCACGTGGAGGACACACTCCACCGGAGCTTTGTTCAAGATCGCAATGCAGATGGTAGAAAGGGAGACGACGTGCCTCTCCGTGCAGGATCTATACCGGTTGCGTCAGTGGATCCCACCATACGGACCAGAAGTTGGGATGATCCAGGTAATGGTGGCAACGTTACAGACGATGGCGACAACACCCGGAGTTCGGCAGGTGCTGAGAGCGTGGAGCGGCCGAGGGGGAATCGTGACCATCAACCGTACTGCCGACGCGTCGAAGAAAGGAAGCCCGAGACCATGGTCGGAAGGTCTTGGGGCCAGCTTTGAGCTGTGGGCTCTGTGCCTACGGATATTGATGAGATTCATGAATCAGCCGAGACCCGAATCCGAAGCCCACTTCGTATCCGACATCTCTGACATCCATACGGACGCCGGAGCTGACGCTTGGATGGTCGAGATTATCTCCCATACCTACCACTTCGTTATGCGTGCTAGCTGGATGTGGCACCTACTGGGAGTGCCTGCTGCCTAAAGAAGAGGACGACGAAATTCAACGTCCCGGAATTATGGAACGCCGCCTGCAACTTCTGACTGTCTGGAAACGTTAGAGTAGTAAGGATTTTTTAGGTAACGCACACTAACACCATAACATAGTTTGCATTTTTATCTTCCTTTTTTTTGGACACACAGCCCTAATAATCTTGTCTTCGCGGGCTCCGACTAAGTAAGGAGGGGAGATTGTGAAGAAGTAGGCATTGTCTTATTATTATTAATATTAGGCTATATTATCCATTAATAAGACCTTGCACGTTGGGCCGATTATATAGAGCTGTATGTAGGAACTTAGGAAGCTGCCAACGGTCTGCTTTTCTGGTCCAGTTCCTGAGAACTGTAGGGCATGCACGTGATAGATACGTGATCAGCATCGTCCTAGGTCAACTTGACCTGACCGACTGTACTCGAGGCCGAAATGCAGCGTCCTCGTGCTCTGGACTCGTGCCAAGCGTGCTGCTGACGTCATCCGCGTCCCTACGAGCGAAAGGCCTATAAAACGGACCCGCAACACCAAACGCCGCCCTTCGCCTGGATCGTGGAAGAGAGAACCTGCGCCGGATCGTAAGCCGCAAATTCATCTTGGAGATCGGGAATGCGCCCGGAGGTATACTGCCTTCGTGAAGCCTGGAGATTGTTCGTGAAGTCGAAATTATTGTGTTTTCAGCGGCAGAGATGAAGTATAGTTAGGCCTTCGTCTGAAATCGTTGAGTTTTATATATTGTGAAATTAAGTCTGTAAGTTAGGCATTCGATCGAATCGTGAAGTGCAGCTTACTGCGAAATTAGTGAGTTATTATCGAGAAGAATTAGTCTGTAGTTAGGGCTTTCGATTGAACCGTGATTGTGAGATTATTGAGAATAAGGAAGTGCAATTAGGCTGTAGTTTAGGCCTTCGTGTGAAACGTGATCGAAGCGAATAACGTCGGACAGGAGCGAAGTACTGCACGGAATTCTTCTTCAACGTGTGCGTGAACGACGGATCTGATGCGGAATCCACGACGGAAAGCACGGAAACCCCAAGGAGCCGTATCGAGGCGATTCTTTCTGTAATTTCTGTTCTGTTATTGACCGCCATCAGCTGTTTTGGGAGGACATTGTGGTGAGTAAGGGAATTTCCCCGGGCGTGAAATTTACCCAATTTATACAGCCGTCGCGCCTTGCAACAGCCAGACCGATAGCGAAAGCAGAATAACTTAGTGACCTGACGACTGTGTAGACCGAACGTTAATTCTACCATTATTATTATAGGCGTGTGATTATTCTTGTTAGACTAGTGCAATCCATATCTCCGCTTGGTTAATACAAAAGGATTTATTCCACAATGTCAGTCTCTTCATTGCTGCAAATGGGTGTAACTGATGATGATGCTGATGATGATGTGAATGCGTGTATAGATAGGCCCAATGTGACTGTGGCATCGCCCATGACCCAGACTGAGATTATGCTGATGCGTTTGACACAGACATTGCATGGGATGGAGAGGAAGATGGATGAACGAGCAAAAACTATGGAGGAACGAGCGAAAACTATGGAGGAACGAGTGAAAAACATGGATGTGAGAATGGAAGAAACAAGGGACGGAATAAGTGAAGTAATGGGACGAATGAGAGAAGTGGTGTATGACCAGGAAGAGTTGAGGAGGCAGATTTCCGGGGGAGATATGGGAGATAGGCCCATGCCTGGCCCACACCTGGAAATGGAAATGGATGGATTGGGTGAACTGAATGAAGTGAGGGGGGTGAGTTTACAGAATCGACGATCGCACACGAACTCAGGTCCTGAAACAAATAGGATTGCAGATAATTTTTCTGCCGGCCAAATAACCACTCGGGCCCTCGTCACAGGAGAAGAAACCCGGCCTAGTAGAAGCAGGGTAAGGTGTAGTGAGCGACTTCGAGGAAGGAGTTGCCGAGACTATGCCACGCTAGACCGGGTAGGCTTCCGCTCACCCCCTGAAGACGATCGTCGACCCCCGGAATTCGGATTGGGGGCGGTACCCAAACGGGTCGGAGTAGCGCCCTTCCCGGCCGCTCCCATGAAGACGTGGATCCCTAACGGGGGAGGGGCCCTCACTGAAGAAGCGCCAGTCCCAAGGGACGAGGAGCGACTTCACAGGGGGGTGGTATCCACAGTACCAGGGCCTACAGGACATGTCTCCGCGGCGGTTTGTCGACGCGCGACAGCACCCTCTTTCCGGTGCTCGTCTGAGTTCGTTATCCCCGCGGCAGCTTTGGGCGAAAGGGACTCGAACTCCTGAAGAGGTGGCGGAGAGTATTTGGCTGGATATATCTGGCGCTCTATCAATCTCTCATCACTACTGACTGTCCGCCCTCCCTCCGAATCATCCGATTCCTCTAGGGCGTCGCCCCTCAAAGAGCTGGCACGAGACATGGGATTATTCTGTTTTACAACTAATTGCAAGTCAGTCAGTGAATCACCTTCAATTCTAGTTCAATATTCAACGCTTTATTTATTCTTGCAACACTACTTAATTAATATACAATTGGCAGCAACCTGTGCAAATACAATTCTGCCTATAATACTTATCAGTTCAACACAAAGTATTCCTAACACTACACAGCATTTATGGCTGGTTATTACACACTTTGCATTACTTGATACCTATCCTTTATGCTCCTGCATATAACTAGACTATCAGTTCAGTTCTTATTTCCTTAACTACTGCAGAAGGTCAAATCACGCTATTAATCAGTTACACGAAAGCAACGAATTAACATCAACACTTTGCACTAATTTACCACGACCACAGCAACAGTTATATCGCAAGGCTACTTCTAGCAACTCTTTCAATATATTCACACTTCTTAATACAAGCGCTAATTTATCCTTCGCTCTACCTGTAATGCGCTATATAATCTATATCAACGCGTTCCGGCCATTTTACACATTCATTCATTTACAGATTCAGCACGCTACACTTGAATTTATTTCTACTTCCCTGATTCCTAAGCGGTTTTGCTTATTTCGACGTTCTCTTTCCACCGGAGGCGACCAGCGGTCGTTTACTTTATTATCTATTAATTTAGTTGACTTCCTTATTAATTTAGATGCCCGAAAACTTAGTTTTAAACGAATTTCTATTCAAAAAGATGGCCTAGTCTTTCTCGTCGGTTTTCACCCCTTCGCGTCTCTTCGTCCTACTGACCTAGATTTGCCCAACAGCCAATCGGAAGCGACCTTTTACCGCTGTTTTAGATCACGTGCCGCTCTTGGCCAATCAGCGGCGCCCACACCTTCGCCACGTCATCTAAAAGGTCACACGTCATGCTGGCGTAATGTCTGCAGCCTCGCTCTGGTGCAGCATAGAGTTAATTAACCGTTATGGCCAACATGGATAAAAATAAGTATAATTTTGTAGCTTTTCCCAAAACGCTACACTCTCCCCTCCTTAACCCGAATTTTCCATATTACTGGAAAATTCAGCAGTGGTCGCGTACTGAATCCGTTGTACATGAGTTGCTAAGGCAGGGTCATCACTACTATACTAAAAGACATTGCTGCTTGAGAACAGTCTGAACAGTAAGCAGGCAATTCTACATCAGCAACTGTATGAAGTCTCATTTTAACTCTAAGAACCAACAGGGTTCCTAATTCACAAAAGGAGAAATCAACTAATTAGCCTCCTAGCAACGCTTGTTGTAAAAGTTCAGGCATACAAAGTACAGCATCTTATCACGGCTTTACTCATAACAACTAAACCCTAACAACACAACCGCTTAAATTCTCAAGGTGACTGCAGGGCAATGTTTACGCTCATGTAACATCCTTACTTTGCAATCTCCCTGAAACCATATGTTCGGAATCACCAGCAAAAAGAGGGGGGGACGTCTACTTAAATTGAAGGTCTCCAACTCACTCTCGCTCCCTACTCCACGCAGACCACATTTCAGCAAAGGCACAAGGTCAGGGTATCAGGCGATTCAGAGAAAGCATACCACTAGGCCAGCCTTTACCTCACTAGGGTTACTAACTACGTCCATTGGTTACCCAATCCTCGTCGGAATACAGGCCATTGGTGTTTAATCACCAGTCTCTGCTTCCACGAACCCCGGGACTACTAACTACCAGACACAAAGTCTCTGAACTAAAGCAGGGTTGGAAATCCCAATAGAAATATTATCCATACTCTTACACATTATCAGGTGCTATCGGGTTATCCTCCCACCCAGGTTTCAGGTAATGCACATCAACAGTTACAGTAAACAATGTACTACAATCCATTTCAGCAACAGCTCGAAGCCACAAACCAAGAGAATGTCCTCTAACACATACAATCATGCTTCGGCTCCCAATCCTACAGATAGTCTTAGCGCAGTTAACATGTTATCAGCTACAACCTTAACGACAACTTAGACTAACACGAAATATAAGCAATTTGACTTAAAGCAGTTTTCATCCAAAAAAACAACTAAACTTAAGATGAATCATTTTTCTGTCATTATGTATCCAGCCCAAAGTTAACTCTCCGCAGGCACAAATCATCACATCAGTTGCTGACACATTATTGCAGGCACAACACGCTACAACAAGGCTTGAACCAGCCACATAAGGCATTATCGCTTAGTGAAGCGTACCTATGCCTACTAGGACGGATTAACTCCATGACCTACGCTGTTACCTCTACGTCACCTTTCCACACAGGAAGTTTACATAGGACCAAGTACACCATTTCCACCAACGGAAAGAGTATATCACCATCATTCCCACACAGGAAAATTCTCAAGCAACCAATAACGACGATTGGACGGATTACCGCTTATTCATTCATTCCCACACAGGAAAAAGTTTACATCCACCAACGGAAAGAGTACATCTCATTCATTCCACACAGGAAAATTCTCAAGCAACCAATAACGACGATTGGACGGATTACCGCTTATTACATTCATTCCCACACAGGAAAATTCTCAAGCAACCAATAACGACGATTGGACGGATTACCGCTTATTACATCTCATTCATTTCCACACAGGAAGAAGTTTACATCCATTTCCACCAACGGAAAGAGTACATCTCATTCATTCCCACACAGGAAATTTCTCAAGCAACCAATAACGACGATTGGACGGATTACCGCTTATCTAACTAACAGACCACCAGTCTCCTCTTCTATGTAACCCTTAATGCCTGCAACAATTTCAGTCTACCTACAAGTTTACCACTGATCTGTTTACTTAACTTCTTCAGGGCAATACCACCTTAGATTCCTAGTCAATTATTACTACTGTTTCCCAGTTACTGCTTAATCAGGAACTCAATCCTTACAACAAACTTTTATATAAGAATTTAGACTATTATTCAACATAACAAATAGCTAAGTATCAACAGCAATCTTGCATATATGCAGTGTTCTTTAAGAATTCTATTATCCTATGTCAAACCATTTCCACAGCCGTACTCTCCTAGTAAGATAAAATCATAGACATTGGCACTAATCATTATTACAGGCAAGACACATTACATGAAGGCTGAAGCTACCTACACCAGGCCTTACCGCTTAGAGAAGCGTACCTATGCACCATGACCTCTACACCTCCATTTCCACACAGGAAAGAGTACACTTGAGCAACCAATAGCGACGATTGGACGGATTACCGCTCTTACCAATAACAGGTCCTTAGTCTCACCTTCGCATGCAATTCTTAATGCCTGCAACAACATCAGTCTGCCTACTAGTCTACAACTTACTCACTTACCGACTACTCAGGCCAATGTATACATCAGGATAATTCACCAAATTCTAGCAGACTGTTTTTTCAATCAATGCACAAATGCAATTTGCTCCTAATCTAGCACATTTTAGATTCAACTCTAATCTGCAATCAAGGTTATGCACATCAAACTTTAAAATAACATGCAATCACAACATTTTGCCTTTCTTCTGTGGCAATAAAAGCAACAATGCGATAAAACACACAAGTAAACAATTCTAATCTACCCCCAATGATCTAACCTAGATCAAAGTTATAAAATAAACATTTTATTCATCCAAAGGAACTAAAACCTAGGCTTCTTGCCAAAATCTCTACTCGTCGCCATTACGCGACGTTACCATCACCTTACACTACATTACTCGTTATACCCCCCAGGCTGCACGAAGCTTTCTTGGTGATCTCGCCAGCGATGGTGAGGAATGGTGCCTCTCGACAGAAAGTGACAATTCTGCGGAACTCTGGTGCGTTTCTTCTCTCTGTCTCGATAGGCGGCGAGACCAGAGGAAGGATGCATGTTAGCACCACGAAGCCCGACGAAAGTCGGTAGAGGCCACATTCCACCGCAGGTAGGGCTGGCGAAGTGGGAGGGCAGATGCACACCCCGACGAGGCGGGACTCGGGCCACCACCTTGGGCTGGTCGATCTTCCCCCCAGGACTGGCTGGAACAGGAACTCCTTCTGGTGGTAGCGCTTCCGCTTCGACCGATGCTCGTGGAATAACACAGGAGTTTCCAGCGACTTTTGGATTCGAACGCCTCACTGAAGGCTTTTCTTTTACTTTGCAGTTCGAAGACACCGGGACAGCGGTTGAGACGATGACTCGACGACACTGCGCAGGGCGGCTCTTCTGCTGAACCTGGCGTGCTTCATTGTGTTCCAGTCCTTCTCCCTCCTCCTCCGGCGTCGAGTCGTGGTAACGAGTGGGACAAACTCGAGCAAAGTGACCGGGTTGTTGACACTCGAAGCAGCGACGGTCACTCGCGGGGAACCTGGATGAGCGGTTAACTGTTCTCTGACTTCCGAAGGTAGGTTCCGCCCTGGGTGGAACTTGACTTCGGGGCCGCCAGGGGCGAAATTGTCCATCGCCGGAGGGGCTGCTGCATATGGCGTTTATTCTTGCTTCCATCTGCTCCAGCCTATTCAACACGATTTCTTGGAATTGTCTCTGACTGTCAGCAGGGGCAGAGTCTACTTCCGTTACAGTTTTTACCCGACTGGGTCGATGTTCATCGCGGCCAAGGTTACCATCATCTGCTTGACGGTAACCCTCTAAACGCATGGCAGTCTTATAAGCATGGTCCAAGGTGGTAGGTTCTCTCTCACGAACCTTCATGGCTAAGTCTCTGTCTCGCAGGGCGTCGAGAAAGGCACGAATCGCTATGACTTCACTGTGCACCGAGGTGGGACCAGGGAACGCCAGGATCATGATTCGTCGAATGTCTCGTACTACAGAGCTGAGGTCTTCACCCATCTTTTGACGTCGTGTGTTCAATTGGGTCTGGTAGAGGACGGCTTGATCGGAGCTTCCATACCGCAGGCGTAGACGATCAACCAGGTCAGACCAGGATGCTATGGTCTCGGAGTCGAACTCGTAGAGCAGCTGATCAGCTGGCTCTGTCAAGGCACAGGTCAGCTGGGCGAATTTCTCCCCATCTGTCCAACCGTTACTGTTCGCACAGATCTCGAATTTCTTTAGGAAAGCTTCGACCGATGTCTTTCCATTGTACCTGTCCAATTTCATATACTGTCTGGGTTTCGAATCAACAGTTCTGCTCACGCGTGATTGGGACTGCACAGTGACCGACGAGGTTGGAGTCGTACTCGGCTGAAAACGACCTTGGATCGTTGGTTGAAGTTCAGCTGTAGGCGGTTCAGCATACTGTTCGAACTGGAACTGACTGTTTTCGCTCCCGGATGTAGACACAACATGGAACTTCGCTTCCAGGTTGTTCTGGGCTGCTCGTGTGGTTACCCAGAATCGTTCATCGTAGGCGGAAGCTGGCCGACACAGAGCGGTTGTTGGTTGACAACCTGACAGGTAAGCGGGAGGGCCAGGGTTCGAGGGCATGTAGGCGGAACTTTGTGTAACCTGTGGTT
The DNA here is from genome assembly GCA_949752735.1 of Lumbricus terrestris. Lineage (NCBI taxonomy): Eukaryota > Metazoa > Annelida > Clitellata > Crassiclitellata > Lumbricidae > Lumbricus > Lumbricus terrestris. The sequence continues at coordinate 44,981,991 of OX457046.1, read as the reverse complement.
TCAACGACGAGGACAAGGTCGACATGATTGACTGAGTCGACGACACGACGGATACGGACAGTTTGCACACCGAGGCTGTGACCGGGGTGACGGTTCTCACCCAAGGATTCGACTTGACGACACCACCGATTGTGTTCGGGGTCGGAGCAGGAGGGGCTCGGACGGCGAAAGGGTGCGACGAGGGAGGCGGTGGTGGGAAGGTGGTAGCCCGAGGGTGGACTAGGGTTGGGTGCCCGGGATGTGCATCCGAAGTCGGGAGTCCCAGTTCCCTCGGCAGCGCCGAATCCCCATCCTCCATACCTGAAACTATACACTCAGAGTTAGCAAGGATCCCAACACAACCTTTATCCAAATTCAACATATTAGGATGCAACAGAACGTTATGAAAGGGTCGCAGATCAGTTACCTCCGAACCTTCACTTTCATAATTATTTCCTCCAAGCTTTCTGTTAACCAACCTCGCTTGTTTATCTCTCATGTAAAATTCAAAATCAAAACCCGCATCAATTGCTGCGGTAACAGGGTAGTCCGAAGGACGCTTGGGTCTAGCGCCATAATAAGCCATTTCTTCGCCTTCCCACTTCTCTCTCTCTCCAGGAAATTCTGCCCTTCCAAATTTTCTTGGTTCCACCTGTTCCACTTGTTCCCCTTGTTCCACTCCTACCCCACTTCTGGTACCATTTGTTACGCCCGCCCTAACCGCTAGGGGACCGGAAGCGCTTGCAAGGGATGCCCCACTTACTCGCTTACTTTCGCCCCCCTCCCCTAGTGTGGCGGCGTACTGCCGGGGCGACAGGGAACCACCTACGGGAACCTCAAGTGTGAACGACAGGGAGGAACGTCCAGATTCTCTTCTTTCATGGGTACCAGGGCCTACAGGACATGTCTCCGCGGCGGTTTGTCGACGCGCGACAGCACCCTCTTTCCGGTGCTCGTCTGAGTTCGTTATCCCCGCGGCAGCTTTGGGCGAAAGGGACTCGAACTCCTGAAGAGGTGGCGGAGAGTATTTGGCTGGATATATCTGGCGCTCTATCAATCTCTCATCACTACTGACTGTCCGCCCTCCCTCCGAATCATCCGATTCCTCTAGGGCGTCGCCCCTCAAAGAGCTGGCACGAGACATGGGATTATTCTGTTTTACAACTAATTGCAAGTCAGTCAGTGAATCACCTTCAATTCTAGTTCAATATTCAACGCTTTATTTATTCTTGCAACACTACTTAATTAATATACAATTGGCAGCAACCTGTGCAAATACAATTCTGCCTATAATACTTATCAGTTCAACACAAAGTATTCCTAACACTACACAGCATTTATGGCTGGTTATTACACACTTTGCATTACTTGATACCTATCCTTTATGCTCCTGCATATAACTAGACTATCAGTTCAGTTCTTATTTCCTTAACTACTGCAGAAGGTCAAATCACGCTATTAATCAGTTACACGAAAGCAACGAATTAACATCAACACTTTGCACTAATTTACCACGACCACAGCAACAGTTATATCGCAAGGCTACTTCTAGCAACTCTTTCAATATATTCACACTTCTTAATACAAGCGCTAATTTATCCTTCGCTCTACCTGTAATGCGCTATATAATCTATATCAACGCGTTCCGGCCATTTTACACATTCATTCATTTACAGATTCAGCACGCTACACTTGAATTTATTTCTACTTCCCTGATTCCTAAGCGGTTTTGCTTATTTCGACGTTCTCTTTCCACCGGAGGCGACCAGCGGTCGTTTACTTTATTATCTATTAATTTAGTTGACTTCCTTATTAATTTAGATGCCCGAAAACTTAGTTTTAAACGAATTTCTATTCAAAAAGATGGCCTAGTCTTTCTCGTCGGTTTTCACCCCTTCGCGTCTCTTCGTCCTACTGACCTAGATTTGCCCAACAGCCAATCGGAAGCGACCTTTTACCGCTGTTTTAGATCACGTGCCGCTCTTGGCCAATCAGCGGCGCCCACACCTTCGCCACGTCATCTAAAAGGTCACACGTCATGCTGGCGTAATGTCTGCAGCCTCGCTCTGGTGCAGCATAGAGTTAATTAACCGTTATGGCCAACATGGATAAAAATAAGTATAATTTTGTAGCTTTTCCCAAAACGCTACAACCCAAGTAAGAAAAAATACCAAGAAATATTGTACAAGATAGCAAAAAAAAATTGAAACAATTAAATCAAATTAGGTGATGACAGATTGCAAAAAGTTTAAATTGCAAATAGCATGTAGAGGAACAAACTTAACTATATACTTAAGTAGGGCCTAGAACCTTAACTACAAGTGGTCATGTGCACTTCTAAGCAGACTTAGTGTAGGAAAGAAAAACACGAAGTCTCTTTTTAAAAACCTGCAGACTACTGGATTGACGAATATCAATTGGTATTTTATTCCACATTTGAGCGCCATAAGATTTAACAGTAAAACGCCTAGTGTTAGATTGAGCTCTGACAGGGCGATATGCAGATGAATTTCTAGTGAAATGCGAATGGATGTCAGAGGCGTGAGGGAGGTACTCTTGGAATACCGGAAAATATACACGCGGAAGGTTTTTTTCGACTTTTTATAATTTGGGGGATACAATTAATACGGGGATACTCTATTTCGTGACACCGGTCGGTTGTGTCTGAAAATGTCTAAAATTAATGAATTAATGTGTCGTGACACACCGCGGTTAAGAATCTCTGGCCTAGGCCTACTTGAATATGTGGATCTTGAACCATTAGTCTATATAGCTTATTTTTATTCTAGACGCTTGACGAAATAGGCCTAACAGGATGTTTCACGCGACTTCGCTATTAAACCACGCACCGTGATTAAACCTGGGAATATCGAGATTAAACCAATAAAGGCGCTGTAAAAATAGCAAATGACGATTCAAATCCCATTTTATCTTAATCCAAAAGAATAATAAATTTTAATTAACGAAAAGCTATGTCAAAGTTAAGAGAATCTTGAAAGGATGATAATAATAATATTACCATAATGTTTATTTTATTGCTGTAATGTTTATTTTCGATCATACTGTGGAATAGTTTGTTTACAATATCGACGGCCCGAAGCTATTGGCCGCGAATTACTTGCGGAAAAACCAGCGACCTAAAAATAGCTTCGAACGCCACGTGGGAATTTCCATTGGGTTTTTCTTAGACCCTGGTTGTGCGTGAATATTATTCTTAATTATTCTCACTGCAAGTTTATCAGATTCGCATGTGCGTACGAAAATACGGTAAAACATTTAGAATTATCGATTTTTACTGCTAGTGTCAACGAGGAAACGTGTATTTTAGCGTCGTAAATTATTTGCCATTGCATGTGTTTTTTCAGCGACGGTGGAAGACAAGTCGGATTGACGAAACGATTAATCGACAAATAGAAGCCGGATTTATTAAAATAAATGGTTATATTCTATAATGACTCGGTAGCAAGTAACTTTTTTTATAAATTTGATGAAAAATATTTCCTGACGAAATTGAAGCGGGATTTATCGTGTGAGGGTCGGTTAGGGTTCAGGTTAGGCGTCGTGAGGGTCGGTTAGGGTTAGTTTTAGGATTAGTGCAGTCATTCTGAAGCTGGATTGATGAACAATAATTTTCAATGAAAAATGGATGAAAAATATTTGCTGACGAAATAGAAGCGGGATTTATCAAACAAATTCTTGCCTAAAGAGAAGCTGGATCGATTCAAAGGATTCTCGGCAAACTAGAAGTTGGATTTATTAAAGATAACAACGCTGCAATGTTAGTTCTTGGTGTCTACCGAGTCATTCTAGAACGTCTACCGAGTCATTATAGAACTCTACCAATTATTGACTAAATGGAAGTTTTGATGATGAAAAAATAATCTCTGCCTAAATAGAAGCGGGATTGAAGAAACGAATTTTGACTAAATAGAAGCTGGATCGATAGGAAGGATTCTGTTCAAACTAGAAGTTGATTGATTGAGAAAAAAAATGCTGCAACGAGCGAATAATTTACGACGCTAAAATACACGTTTACCAGGAATAATAGGAAAATCTGTGCGGAAAAGAGACAATTTACTCGATGGAAAAACCTATTTACGTTTACGATTTGCCGCAATCCTTACGACGGAGACTGGGCGTTATACTTGACAGCCCTCCAGAATTTCCTTGGAAACATCTAGGTAAAATTAAATAAATGTAAATATTAAACATAATGTGATTTAATGTTATTGCAGATGTTGACGCTTTTGGCTGGGTCACATAATGGCCTCGACCCTACTCAATTTTAAAGGAATTGATCGATTGAGATCCTCTGCATGATACCCTCCTGAGATTCTGATCTGGCACCCGAACGAGCGAACACGACTGCCTGGCTATTGCTGACTATTGCTGACTGTCAGTCTATTGAATCTCTTTCTGATGATCTCAATTGTTGGATGTCCTCAAATCGTCTTTCGCTCAACTCTTCCAAGACTCAGTTGATCTGGTTGGGCACCCGTCATCAGCTTAACAAGCTTGATTACGTTTTACTTGCCAAGCACTTTCCTCAATTTACTTTTGTGACAAATGTCCGTGACCTGGGTGTTACTATCGACAATACTCTTTCCTTCTCTACACATATTGCTAATATTTCTCGGTCCAGTTTCTATCATCTGCGACGTTTACGTGCCATTAGGCGATCTGTCTCTTCATCGATTTTTTCTTCTATGGTCCATGCCTTCATCTGTTCCCGCATTGACTATTGTAACTCGTTACTCATTGGCCTACCTAAACTCCGCCTGGCTCCTCTTCAATCGGTACTTAATGCATCTGCACGTTTGATTGCCCGCCTTCCTCGTTTCTCTCACATTTCGACTTTCATGACTGAGCACCTTCACTGGCTTCCTTTGACTGCCCGGATTCAATATAAAATTCTTTTTCTTACCTATAAGATGTTTTTTGGTCAAGCGCCTCGCTACCTTTGTGATCTTATTAGGAAACCTTTCTCTGCTACCGGTGGACGTCCTCTCCGCTCTTTAGACCGTCATGATCTTCTTGTACCACGATCTCGGACTGCCACAGCCCAACATCGCGCCTTTGCCTCTGTCTGCCCTTTACTGTGGAATGGCGTTCCTCCTGTTATTCGTTCCCAGATTTTATCTGGAGGCTTTACTTTTTCTGCCCGTTGTCTTAAGACTTTTCTTTTTTCAGGAGTTCTTCGCACTGGGAGCGCCTCTGATTAGGTTGTACTGTGAGAGGCGCTTTATAAATCCCAAAATAGAATAGAATAGAATAGAATAGACTTCATTTAAAATGTCGCCGGTGTAAAAGTTTCAGGTTACCCCCTCCTAAACATTACCCCCTGCAAACTGTAAATTGCATCGATCATCGCATTTATTGCACTAATAAAATCGGAAAAATCATTCCACTTCTTGTTTTGATATGAAGATTTTCATCCGTCATCCCACTTTGTGGTTTGTTATCAATATTTTCATCTGTAACTAAAATACTAATCGCCGTTGAAGTTACAATGGAGAAAATGGCTTCGAGGCTATTATTTTTTCGGATCGAAATATTGATAACAAAACACGAAGTAGGACGACGGATGATATTCTTCAGACCAAAAGAAGAAGCGGGATGATTTTTCTGATTTTTTTAGTGCAATAAATGCGATGGTTGATGCAAATCTAGTTTCCGGGGGTAATCTGAAACCGGTTTCAAGCTACCGGGGGGCGGGGGGTAATGTTTAGGAGGGGGTAATTTGAAACCTTTACACCGGTAAATAAGCTGTTGCCTCTGACGTCGCTTTACTGCGGCGCGAAGAAATTTGGAAGATTGATAATTTAGGTTACATTCAGAATCTCTGCCCGTATCACTAGGTGCCGCGCCAGTTAGGCCTAACGTCCACGGGCGACCGCATACAATTATCTGCAGGAAGGAAAGAACACAAACGTCACGGTTGGCATACAGTTTTGGCAGGAGCTTGAAAAGTGGAAAGCAGGAAATTAAGGACACGTGGTTATTTTTCATACAGGTTTCTAACTGTAAATTTCTCGCATTTACTTTCTGCATTATCAGTAGCCTAGGGCCTGTATGCTATCATTAGCACGTCGGTGCGAAGAAATGGGTTATACCTAAGAACGAAAATCGAAAATCTAGACTATAAGTTAGAAATTAGGTGTAGATTTTTCAGGTGTGAGTGCGTTCCACTCTGCCCCTTAGTGCAAGCGCCGGTGTCACGAAATAAAGTATACCCCGGATTAATTGTATCTCCCCAAATTGAAAAAAGTCGAAAAAACCGCTTCCGCGTGTATTTTTTATTGCAAATTAATATTCATCTGCTTTGTTTTGAACAATGACACTAACAGGTATGTTTATTCCTACTAGATAATTTGTTTTTGCGCTATTTTTAGAGCACTCAAAACATTTAAAACACTTAAGAACACTCAGAGTCACTAAATAAATTCGAGTTGCCTTTATCTGAGCATTGCTTAGGACACTTAAAACAATTAGAGTCACTTTAAATTTTGATCACGGCATAAATTTTTTTATTATGTGCATTTAAAAAAGGGATAGAATTATTTATCCCTCCGGATAGTATAGACCGGTTAATTCCATCCGGGGGATAGATTAATTCATCCCCTCCGGATAGCTTTCAGGGGGATACTCCGTTTCGTGTCACCGGTAGTAAGTTGTGTGTGGACCGTGTCGTGTGCAGCAGAAAGAATCGGTCTGAGCTACAATGATATCGCACACATGGAGCTGGCCTACCAGAGACCGGGCGGAAGTCCCACGGAAGACCTGCTGACCCGGTGGGGAGTAACTCAGAACGCCACGAAGCAGGACCTCATCTCCTACCTTGACGAACTGGGCTTCAACTATGCCGCAGATCTAATCAGGTGAGGGGGCCGTCCATATCTTACATACGCAGGGAGGGTAACCAGACTTAGGCGATTTGCGTAATTGTTATTGGGGTTTGGGGTTTCGACAGAATGTTGGCCTACGCAGCCTACGCAAATTGAATTTAAAATTATAGCGTCCACATTAGCCTCTCTCTCTCTCGAGATCTCTCTCCCTCCCTCCCTTCCTCCCTCCCTCCCTCCCTCCCTCTCTCTCTCTCTCTCTCTCTCTCTCTCTCTCTCTCTCTCTCTCTGTCTGTCTCTCTCTCTGTCTCTCTCTCTGTCTCTCTCTCTCTCTGTCTCTCTCTCTGTCTCTCTCTGTCTCTGTCTCTCTCTGTCTCTCTCTCTCTGTCTCTCTCTCTCTCTCTCTCTCTCTCTCTCTCTCTCTCTCTCTCTCTCTCTCTCTCTCTCTCTCTCTCTCTCTCTCTCTCTCTCTCGCTCTGCATATATATATACACATATATATATATGTATATATATAACACTATTATCTTATAGTCGTCCAATGATAATTTATTTATTACATTATAATTAAATCCTGTTCAGATATAAACAGAAAACAGTAACAGCTATGAAAATTTAGCTAGGGAAAATAATGTTTAGCAAAAGTAAATAAATAGTGGCCTTTGGTAAAAATAAATGTTTATAGCTAGGCTATAAATGACTTTAGCTAATTACCTTTTTTAAGGAGATAGAGAAGCTTATTTTTGTACATACGCATGGGGGGCATGGATCCGCCCCTGGGCTATTGTTCTCCCTCAAAATATCCAAGTTGCAACAAGGGTAGGGGCTCACAATTTATGCGATTTTTGCCTATGTGATAATGTAGCCTGTTGATGGGCCGAATCTTAGTCTTTCTTAGATAGACTATAACAGGGGCGGATACAGAAATTTCGAAGGGGGGGCCAAAATTTTCGGTCTTGGGACAGGGAAAAAATGTCGTCTTTGGTCATCGAAAGTCAGTCTGATGACCTTTTTTAAGTCATCGAATTCCCAGAAAAAATATACGATTTTATCCGCCAAAATAGTTAATGACCTTTTTAGCCGTACCGTGTTTTTAAGCCCATGTACGGACCTCGTGGGTAGGGGCTTAGCCAGAATAGTTGGTCAAAAATAAGGAAATCTCTAAATGGCCGGATTTACCCCTCCTGGATCCGCCCCTGGGCTATAATCACTATCATTACTTTCGCTGTCTATTTATTGTCTGTTAACAGGAATGGTTAGCACCGGATCGAACAATGTGACTTGAAAACCGATTCACCCTCCGAGATTTTCCATGAAACATTCAGCACTCACCTTAGAAAATAATTAATATATCATGCACTTTGAAATGTGGCAGCAGTTTGAATTGTACTGCAGAACTGGCTTTGACAGTCACGTCGTCGGCATCAAATTCGAAACAGAGAGGCAAAAATTCTTACATGTCCCGGTGTTTTGACCAAGACTTCTGCTTAAAATCAGTCCATGTGCTAAGCTGTGTGTTGTGCGTGCGTGTGCATGTGTGTGTGGGCGTGCGTGTGTGTGCATGTGTGTGTGGGGGGGGGCGTGCGTGTGTGTGTGCGTATGTGTACGTGCGCGCATGCGTGAGTGTGGGTGTGTGGCGTGCTTGTCATGCATGTGTTTGTATGTTCTCGATACGTATAATAATAACAATTATGTTGTCAAAAATCCTGAGTTTCACATGACGTGTTGAAAATATTTTAACGGTGCATTCAACAAGGGAGATAGCGTATAAACTGAACAACTGAGATATCTGTGATGGGAGGGCTTTATCACAACCCATTGAGGGTATATTTTGGGGGAATAAACTTATGGTTAGCAAATTGTCGTGATAGGCTCAACCCCTCCCAGTTATAGACCATGAATTATGTTTTCCGTTGCTGTCAGAAGTTAGATTGTCAATTGCTGTTTAAGGACACGGTGTCTTATCAACGGTGATTAGTGTCGCCCTCCTTCTTTGTCCAGGCTTGGGCTGGCACAGTCTGTCGGGGTGCGAACAGTGTCGGAGTTCTATGATTGGCGGCGTCGTCCACGTAAATGCAGGTTTCTAACACTATTAGAACACTGGTGGAGTTCCCACTTTTCGCCAGATGGCCATTGGAGTTGTTACCAAAATTGATTGTTCTCAATATAGTCGCTAGATTTCGCCACTGCGTATTGGTATAGTCTTGTATAGTACGTAGTATAGGCCTAGCTGTAACAATGTGAGATGTTGGCCGCGATTCTTATAATGTAAATGTAATATAGCGGCTGTCTTATGGCCTCGACCCTGAGGGTGAGATCCTTCACCACCGCTCGCCTGTTTGAATGGACGCCACGCCATTTAGGTCTAGCCCGAGGATTTTAAATCTCTGAAATAGCCACCTTCGGGAATCGAACCGCGACCATCACGTTCTCTTCCCCACGACGCGCGGCCGCCAGCCGATGAAGCTAACGTGGACTAATGGACTTCTTAGCAATAATAATAATTATTATAGCTCGACATTATGTGTCTTGGAAAATCCATTAATAAATAGCAGTAATAATTTGCCAACATGCGTTAGGCGTAGGCCTATAATAATTATCTTCAAAATAATTACTAGTGTATAAACAGGCATAGACTCCCTGAATAAATCCAAGTGATTAATAACAATAAAATAATGTTCAAGCATATTTTCATTGCAAATGCCAACACCTGCGTCGCCATTCTTGCGAACGAACTGCAGGGAACAAATATTAATAATTGAAGGGATTGGTGCAAAAACCAGGTAAGTCGACTTACCTGAAAATCGTGAAAGTTAGCTTAAAATGATCCTGACATAGAGGCGCATCTATGGTGTAAATTTCAAGCTGGTAGCTGCAAAATTAAGTGAGTAGGTAGGAGAATAACCAGGCAACTCAACATACCTGCTTTGAGAATTTTCGCATTCCTGTGCCATGATTTCGTGCATAAATGAGATAAGTCAACAAACCCGGTTATTGCACAAAAGATCGTAGCCGCTCGTTTGCGATTTTCGAGCAGTAAGTGAACAAACCTGATTCTTGCACTCAACCATAAGCCAGTAAAACACGTTATCGGATGCAATAGCGATGTAAGTAAGAGTGTAATAACAATATTCTGCCACTAGATTTATACGTTTTGGACCATTTTCCCCAAATTAACAGTTACTGTAGGTCTAGTCTAATCTGGCCTATCGGTCGTTGGTACTATCCCATTAAATATAGCCTATAGCCTACTTTTTTGAGAAAAGACACAGTTGACACTGGTCACGACTTCGTAATATTTAATATAATATTATTAATTAATTAACATATCGTGTTAATTACGTAAGTTTAATGTCTGCTTAATGTGGTATCACAAACGCCCTTTAAGATGTCATATTTAAGCGTGTCGTCATTATTTTTACTCCAAGCAGAAAAATAAACAATCATACGAAGAATGTAACACTCGCTCTAGTAGGTATATTTTCCAAACTGTATTCTTTTAATTAATTTTTGCAGCAGTTGGCTAAACTTGAGACACTTCACGTTTGCGATAGGATTTCTCGAAGTTTAACGAGCTTCGTAACGACGGACACGATGATGTTGATCATGCATAAGACAAGTCACTGTGTTTCGTAAGAGTAGGCCTAATTCTTTGAAACTGTTATTTTAACCGATAATTAAAATGAAATTAAGTCATGATAATTATAATCCGGCCTAAAAATATTTAAGATATTTTTAGTCAAACATTTAATTGGTATCGGTGTGCAGTAGGCCCTAAGTGTCACAGTTCGTTGCATCCTCTCAGTCGACGTCGTGTTAATTGGTAGGTTAGAGTCATGTTAGACGTTGTGAGGGTCGGTCAAGGTTAGGATTTCGGTTAGTGCCGTAATTAAAAACGACCTTTGCAGCCACTTTTGCGGCAGAAGCGACAGAAGAAATTTAGGAACCCAGATAGTAGGCCTACATTCATTCTATGCATTCTCCAATACTATAGGCTATTTGCCTATTAATGTTTTATTATGAAGGTTTTCGAAGGTCCGCAATATCACATACTAGATCCAGCAAGTTTGGTGACTATGAAGACTAGGTGCCAAAGACCAAACCAGCTACAAGAAAGATAGTGGATGAAAAAAATAGAACAAATACGTGAAGTAAACTTAAGTGATATTCAAAATATGAACAACCGGTGTCATTTACTGCTGGAGAAGAAACATGTGAAGTAGGCCTAAACTTAAGTGATATTCAGACACATTAACAACCAGTGTCATGTACTGGAGAAGAAGCATGTGAAGTCATCTGAAGTGACATTCAAACACATCATCAACCAATGTCGGGTATTGTAATGGAGCAGAAACACGTGAAGGAAACTTAACCCCTTTAGCGTGCAGCTCCAGTTAACTCGGGCATGGATGGTAGGCCTAATCAGCATTAGGTAGGCGTGGACCTTGTACAAACACGGGATAATGTCAGAAGACAATGGCTGTTGAGCAGAGTGCAGGCTGTTGTACCTTGTTAGGCCTATGTCTTGTTATATCATCACTGGCGGCTGCTAGTCGGCTGGAATCAGCCCCCTTGCATACATTGTAGGGCAAAATAGCAGGTCTAAAGGTGGGTTGTCTATGGAGGAATAGCATGTCTACTAGACGAAGTGTTCGATGGTATCTGAATTTACTAACAGCTACAGCGAGTACAATGGCAAGGGACAGTTGTGACGGACAGAAACCTGGATTTTAAAAAATCTTCCTTTTGTGCGGTGCTCCCTGTAAGCCTGACGTCATTTATAGGCAGGATCCGTGGAATATTTCAATTTAGGGGCCTATTTTCTCTCCATAAAATCAGTGTTTCTTCCGCTGCCCTCTTCTGGTCCAGTTCTCTAATGTTTATCATTTCCATGCAATAACAAGGTTTGTTCACTTATCGGATTCTTACATGTAAAAAGTTTCCAGAACTACACGAAAGTTGCTTATAATTTCCATGCAATAACCAGGTTAATTGACATATGTTATTCTTGCACCAAAAAACGTTCCAGAACTACAGGGAAGTTTCAGTGCAATAACCAAGTTTGTTGTTCATTTGCCCATAAAATACTAATTAGTAGCAGACGGCCTTTAAGATTTTTATTTTATCATCAGTTACGATTAGATGCACCTTATACTTTTTAAATTTTCTCGCTATCTATTTCCTGGACGAAACGGCAAGCTTCTGAAGAGCAAAAAACATTCAAACTCGATTTGCCGAAAACTATGAAATTTGACTTACCTGGTTATTGCACCAATCCCTTCAATTGAGCTCAATAATAAATTAATTAGTCCGCTAATAAGTCTGTGTGTCTGTCTGTCTCTGTACCTGTTTTTGTCTCTGTTCCTATGCGTCTCTGTAGCATTCAATTCACTGACATTTTCCATGTCGCCTGCCCTATTCCGGAGACAGCATCTTTCACAGTCGATTATTTTACTGCCTCGTTTCCATTCAGTCGCGTCATTCATCGGACGACGTCATTGCTTACGTTTCCGGCCTCCCAGAATTCATCGCTCGTAGACACGCATGATATCCGCGCAACGTCATCTGAGGGCTGCCAGATTTCGGAAATGCTTTGTCATGAGATCATGCCAAAAGTAGCCCAAAAAGTCGCCGGATGAGCAGGTAAATGAAGTCAATATCAAAATTGCTGCTGTGTACATTAAGGACTTACCAATAATTTATTGGTTCGTTTGTCGTGTCATAAGACCATTGGCGGAGACATAGGTGGACGGGGCGGGCGGTCTCCCTCAATGTTTGTGGTGGGTAGACCGTTTATGCATTTGTTCCCTCCAATACTCAAGCCTTAGGACATGCATGGTTAGGCCTAATTGGTGAATATGTTTATAACACTATAATGAGAATTGAGAACAGATCTTCGACCAAGTGACTAAAAAGGGTCATCAGCTATTTTGGCGGGGAAAATGGTATGTTTTCATGAAATTTCGACCAGACGACTGAAAATAAGGTCGTCAGAAATTTCGTCGATAAAATGGAAAACTGGATAATGTCGTCGGTCAGCGACTCAGCCGTCCGCCCAAAATGTCCTTCGGCAGCTCGTTCGTCCGACCCTACTTCTAGACCAAGTCTGCGCCTATGCATAAGACACCTGATGATGAAACCATCGATGTAAAAATTGATGGCAGAGAGCCTACTTCTTTCCCTAAACTGCATGGATTTATCATTACGTTAGAAACAAGACATATGAATGGGAGCAGGTAAAAAGCAACCTCCAGTGTATAAAAAAGGAACCCAAAATATCGCGACGTCGCGAGGACGAAATTTTCAGTCGCTTTATAGCGTATTAAAAAGTAGCCCAAACTCTCGCTTTTACGACCGGTCAACCCTGAACGCAGGGCCATAGACGCCCGGAAACGTTAATTCCGCGTCTAATTAATATTTATAGGATTTCGTTAATATTTATGACGTCTAGAAACGCGCTGAACGCTTCGAATAATTATCGATGTTCGATTGTTGCGAATCTTACGACGCCTGCGATACTTTCAAGTCGTTTAATGACCTTTTGAGCGCATTCTGTGAAACGCGCATTCAGACACGCGAGCGATATTAGGCGTAACAGAGGTTTGGTTCGGTCGCTAAATAAACGCGCTGCCTACTTGGAGAAGAAACTAAATTGCACCGAGCAGAGTAATGAAACTGAATAGCACATATCGGTACAACCACAGAAAGAAAAAAATATATATATATACTTGTTTGTTTGTTTGTATGTACACTTGTTATAGCGCCCCTTTCAAGTTCTCGCTACTCAGAGGCGCTCCCGAATGCAGACCGGACACTGCATCGGAGTTTCACGCCGAAGCGCTGAGCAATTGTGAGTGAAGGACTTGCCCAAGGTCCCTACGCGGCGAGATGGATTTGAACCTCGAACCTTCCGGCTTCAAGGCAACGACGCCACCACTACACCACCGCGTCCCACAAATATATATAATTTGTATAATTGTATTCGTGTATTTATATCTATACTGTGTACAACGATAAATGTAGTCTAAGCTTAAGCTATTGCTAAAGGGTTTTTAATTAGCCGCAGTTAATTATTTTATATTGTCAATTTAAAATGCAAGTGCTTTTATGAAAATAATTGTGTGCGTATAATTATGGAATTGATTATTAATAGATTGGATTGATGAAACTAATTCTTTGCTTAAGTAGAAGCCGTATCGATGGATTTTTAATAAAAGAAGCGGGATTTTATGACACCTAGTCATTGGCTTCAAACCTTCAACAGTAGCTGGATCGATGAAGTTTTGCCAAAAGTAGGATTGACGGGACGAAATTCTTGCGTAAATAGAAATTGGATTGATCAAAAAATTCTTGTCTAAATTGAAATTGGATTTACCTCAATAGGCCTAATTCTTGCGTAAAAAAATTCGATTGATGGATTTTTTCATAAAATAGCCTATGTATTGGTAGCTGATTTGGTTATAGTATCATGGATATTTGTGAACTGCATACTTATCAACGTCAGGTAGACCTACGGCAATGTTTGAAGACATTAAAATAATTCATTAGCAACGTAAACGAGTTTTCGTTCCACTAGGCACACGACGTGCGATTGTCCTTTTCTCAAACAGAGCCGCCACTTGAGCTGAAATAACTGTCGCGTGCAGAAGTGACCTCCGACAAGAATATGCCCGGGCTCGTGCACGCTTCCAGGCTGCGGCCGACCGCTGCCCGTTCAGACAGGGCTGTCCACAGCCGCTGAGGCTCAAGCGGCTGCGTAATATGCATGCAACCACAGCACAGAGGCTTCAGCGTTGTCTAATGCGACCATTACGAACGGTGAATCACCGTGGCAGGCGCAGTATAAATTAATTGGATGGGCGACCGTTTGGTTTGCCCGGGTGCAGCACCGTTGCCGAATATTCCGGTGGTTAATGGCGCTGCATATCTCGCGGTGCCGAGGCTGTGGAAACGGACGAGTACGGTAGCGTGTGCGAGCGAGGTGTGTGTGTGTGCATTGAAGACTAGTGCCATCGATTTTTCTACGAGCAGGTTGTGCTAGGCGTATTTTGGCGAAAGGCGGCATGGATTTAGCCCAAATGAAGTTAAATATACGTCTAATCAGGAAAACGGGTTCGGTAAAACTGTAGATGAGCTGCTTCACCGGATTACGACTCCATCCTGAAATGGAGTATTATGCCTGAGCAGAACTGTTCCAATGAAGGTCGTAGGCCTAGTGATAATGTGCTTTCTACGGGTGTTTGGCCCTCTATGCATTTATGGTGAATTTAAAATAACTCGATCTTGACAATGTTCGTTAATATTTTTATTTTCTGATGTGTTCGATGATATTTTCGATTAAAAAAGCAGTCATTCAAGTTCATCTGTGATCTGGCCACGCCCATCATCCGCGGTATCCATGACAACCGGGTAAATGGGCACCGATGATTGGTGGAAAATGATTAATTCTTATAGTTCGATATTATATTAATTTTAAAGTATTTTTTCAAGAGCGGTAGAATACCAAACGATACGGTAAGTGTTTAGTAACGAAAGTAGTAGGCCTGACATCAGATGCCGCAACAATGATTTCGTCATTCCCTAATTTTAAAACATGTTTATGAAAATATCGCTCAACGACGATGACCCATTTACAAACCCTGTGACCCGAAAAGTTGCACGCTGATTGGCCAACACCAAAACTAGGTCAGTTTACGGCGCGAACAAGAACGTCAACATCGGAATAAAAGAGGTCACGCGTCATCCGTGCCACGTAAGAGTCTGGAGTTGAGAAGATCTGCGTCAAACACGCGCACGGTGTCCAAAGATGAGTCTTTTCGGAAGTATCTCCGGATTCTTCTCCGCGATTGGACGAACTGGATCTGATTCTCACGAATCGGGTTCACTTTCCGAGAGTCTAAGCGAATCTTCGTCCATCCAGAGCGTCGCGGAAACTCAGACGAGCGGCAGCAGACGAACTTCTGCCGTGTCGTTGGTCACTGGACCACCGCCGGCCATCTTGGATACGCCGGAGGTCGATTTGAGTCACCTAAGTGAGGAGGAGCGTGCCCAGATTGCAGCTGTCATCGCCAGGGCAAAGACCCTTCAGACGTTGGACGATCTGACGGGGGCAGAACCAGTCAGGTATGCTCGATCGTTGTGAAACTTGTTTATAATAAGACATTGTCACGTTATTATGTTCGCAATATTTTTTGCCGTTGTTGATTTTTAATGTGCTTTGGCGTGTAACTGGGTCCGGTGTGCCACCTGGATTTGTCTCTTTTCCTAAATTAAACGAACATTATTATTATTACTCAGAATTAGGTCAACTAGGCTACAGCCAAAAGTGTGGGCCTACCAGGTTACCAATTATTCTGGTCATACTTGTAGTTACGCAGAATTACGTGGACTTCTTCTCTTCTACCTTCTGTTCCGTCATCGATATGACGATGAAATGTCTCCAGTCTTCTCTGTTCCTGACTGTTTCTCTGATTTCAGCTAAGCTGGTTCCCTTCTCTTTTAGGTCTTCTTTGATGTTGTCCATCCAGATCTTCCTCTGTCTCCCTCTACTTTCTCTTTCAGCATGTCCATGGAGTGCAGCGTTTGGCAGTCTTTGTTCCGCCATTCTTCTCACATGACCGAACCACCTGAGTCTTCTCTTCTTGATTTTGTCTATTATTGTTGACCGAAAATTAGGTCAACTTTAGTGCAGATGGTTCTAAATAATAATATTCTTATTATAATTATGCACAGAAACCTTTGACAAGTTTCTGTGGGGCGCAATACTTTAATGCATGCATTTCTCTAGCGCCTTTTATACGGTTTTGACATGGCGTCAAGATATTATGTGACGAGTCGTCTGTTTACGTGCTGGACCCAGCAGCCACCGCGGCGGAAGTTACACCGTCTTTTTTATTCATTGTTTTCGTTCGTAGCGTCATCGAGTGAGACAGCGTATCTCCAACCGGTGGCCGTAATTGAATTGTCTGTATGTCTGTCTGTCTCTGTCTGTCTGTCCGTCCGTCTGTCTGTCTGTCTGTCTGTCTATCTGTCTGTCTGTCTGTCCGTCCGTCTGTCTGTCCGTCTGTCTGTCTATCTGTCTGTCTGTCTGTCTGTCCGTCTGTCTGTCCGTCTGTCTGTCTGTCTGTCTATCAGCTTGCATGAGATCGTGCTCGCAGTTGCATGCCTTCTTTCTTGCAATGTGCTTCTGCGTAGTTTTACTCTGAATAGACCTGTAAGTGTGTACGTGTACGTATGCGTGTCTGCCGTATCGTTAGGTCTCTGTCCATAATATTCTGCCTTACCAAATCCGATTAGGAGGCATGCACTCAGCTCTTCTGTCCATTCAATTGTCCATCTTTTTCTCCCATTCCGTTCATCCCTTTGTCTATCCATGGCCATGCCTCATCCGCCGTCTTCCGGTGTCCGGACAATTCGGAGACAATTGAGAATAATTTTTGACTGGTCCGAATTGTGCGCTCCGAATTGTCCGGCAACGGTTTGTTCGGTTTCGAATTCTTCGGCTCTGAATTGTCCGGGCACCACCAGTCTTGCGACCGTCCATTTCTACGTCACTCCATATACCTTCCGTCTCTCCATCTTTATATCCACGATTCATATGTTCTTCCATCCTTCTTTCCTTCATGCTCCCTCCCTCCCTCTCTCCCTTCCTCCCTACCTCCCTTCCTTCCCTCATTCCTTCCCTCATTCCATTCTTCTGTGTTTGAGTAGTTGATACATCTTCACGAATCTATTCTTTGGTTTACTGCGTAGAAGAAAAAGCAAAGCTCACGCGACGAACGAAGATCTCGCCCTAGAAAAAGCCAACCTAATTATTCTGTGTATTTGCGACCATTTACATTCGAAATCCCTAAATGACACCCCGACATAATATTATTATCCTGGCTGCGCCCCTGAGACGAAGACAGTTATGCAGACAGACAGACAGACAGACAGACAGACAGGAATACAGATAGACAGACAAGCAGACAGACAGGAATACTGCGCAGGGGAGTCAAGACAAAGAGCTTGCGTACATCATCTGTTGTCGCGGTTGAATGCGTGAAATATATTGCCGCACGGTGTATCCACCGTGTTCAGTGAAGCGTAGCGTCGCCAATTAAGATTCCCAAGATGGCGTCTCGACGCTGCTGGCTGCACAAAAATGCGTTGCTAGGCAACGGTGCTGACCGTGACCTCAGCTAAAAGCCTAAAAATAGCTACTGATGACATAGTGAGGGAAATTGGTAAAATGTTGACAAATGCTTCGTTCGGTAACTTTCAGATGACTCGCTGGCACGCTTGCTCGGTCATTTGCTCACTGACTCACTGACTGACTGACTGACTGAGGGACTCACTAAGTCACTCACTCGCTTGCTCATTCACTCACACTCACTCGCTCACACACTCACTCCCACACACTCATTCACTCACTCGCTTGCTCATTCACTCACTCGCTCACACACTCACTGGCTCACTCACTCATTCACTCACTCGCTTGCTCATTCACTCACTCGCTCACACACTCACTGGCTCACACACTCATTCACTCACTCAATAACACTCACACACTCATTCATTCACTCACTCACTCATTCACTCACTCACTCAAAAACACTCATTCAGTCACTCATTCACTCACTCACTCATTTACTCACTCACTCGCTCACTAACTCAAAGACACTCATTCATTGACTCACTCACACACACTCACTCACTAACTCACTCAAAAACACTCACGCACACTCACTCACTCACTCATGCATTCATTCGGTTAAATAAATAATTCATTCAAACCTCACTCACTATCAATCAATCACATGAATTTATATAGCGCCCCTTCAAGATCTCTACTCAGAGGCGCTCCAACTATACTCATTCAGTCATACTCCCTGATTCTTCTAGTAATATTATTTCTTATTTCTATCTGTGTTTTCGAGCTGTGTTAGTTTTTCGACTTTCTGTTCGGTGATAATATTATTGACATTAAATTAACATCATTTAGATTACGGACACCGGCATTGGCAGCATCTCCGAGTGAAAATCTAGTACAGAGGCGCTTTACAATATTTTTTTTAGTAAAATGAGCAAAATATTTGATCTATCGTTCACTCCTCACTTACCCATTGATTGATTGATTGATTGATTGACTGACTGACTGATTGATTTTTTGATTGAATGATTGACTGACTGATTTATTTATTTATTTATGGACTTATTGATTGATTGATTGACTGATTGATTCATTGATTGATTGATTGATTGAATGATTGATATATTTATTTATGGATTTATTGATTGATCGATTGATTGATTCAGTGATTTATTAATTCATTCATTCCTTCAATCAATCATTCATTCACTCCCTCAATTACTCACCCACGCACTCATTCACTCCCTCCCTCCTTCCCTTCCTCTCTCCCTCCCTCGCTCATTTACCCACCCACTTACACTCACTCACCCAACTCTAATCTCGAGAAAACGTCCGTCGGCCATCGCACACCCTCCCTTCGTCAATATCCTGCAGCGGATACCACCCATCCCATCCCACCCATCCCGCATCCTTCTCTCTGCCGCTGGACCCTTCGTCATCATCTGCGTCGTTGTCATTGTCGTCGTCGAGCACTTTGCAAACTTCACATCCACGAGAAGAGGCAATCTTGTGATTAAGCATTTTTATAGCGCCGCTATATTAAGAACGATTGGCGCGCAATAAACGATGGCGACGAGGAAGAAGAGGAGGAGGATGACGAGGAGGAGGATGGACGACGATGAGCAGACGACGAGGATGAGGAGGATGACATCGGTTGACACTGCAGTGGAACGACGACAGATGGAGGGTGGGGGGGAGAAGAATCGTTCACTTAACATGCACTTATAGTCGGACATACAGAGAGAGGGAGGGAGCGAGGGAGGGAAAAGGGATGTAGGGCGAGAGACAGAGACAGAGAGTGAGACAGAGATAGAGCGTGAGACACACACATATGTGTATATAGATAGATAGATAGATAGATAGACAGACAGACGGACGGACGGACGGACGGACGGACGGACGGACGGACGGACGGACGGACGGACGGACGGACGGATGGATGGTGGATGGATGGATGGATGGATGGATGGTGGATGGATGCATGCATGGATTTATAGATTGGTGGATGGATGGGTGGTGGATGGATGGATGCTAGGATTTATAGATTGATGGATGGATGGGTGGATGGATGGGTGGTTGGATGGATGGATGGATGGATGGATGGATGGATGGATGGATGGATGGATGGATAGAGATAGTGAAAGAAAGAGACAGACAGACAGATACAGACAGACACACAGAGAGAGACAGAGAGTGATACAGAGACATCTTAATGACATATTATGATTACTTATTGATTTTTTTATTTTGTATCGTTTCTATTCTTCCTTTTGTTTTTTTATCCATTTGTTTATTTAGCTATTTATCTATTTTTTTAGAAATGTATTCATTTTTTGCCCCGAGGTATTTAGGATCCCTCAGGGACTTCATTACTAAATATTGGTTAAAAACTAGTCCTGAATGACCTTGCTTATTGTTGTCTTGATTCTCGAAAGTGCCTCTGAATGCCATCGCGTTAAAACGCTGTATTGTTAAAAAAATACGTTGGTACAGGAAAGAAGTTTCACGTGGGTCTCCCGTAATCATGCCGAGCTTTTGTCCTAGGTCTGATGTAAAGACATGGCCTTCACTATATTTATCGATCCCGTGGTCTCAAAGGCAATGGGGACAAAGAAGTGCGTTGCGGAGAGCTGGTGATATTTCTCATGCTTGCGAGCCGCCGCTCCGACTATCTGAGAGGTGTCTGACAAATAAGACGTGGCCATGGTGTCGGTCACCGTCGCGTCCCAGACTAGACATCTGCCTACCTGCCATGGAACTAGAGTATGACCGTCGAAGATGTGTTCATTTATTTATGTATATCTAATTATCTATCTATCAAAAAAATTAAATTAATTTGTCATCGATTTGCATCTTTGTATATTTTAATTTTGTGTGTCCATTTATTTATCTATCTATATAATTATTTAGTCATCTGTTTTTTGCTTGTTTACTGTCCTTTTCGTTACTATGGTGACACGCCTTGCAACGATCGCTTGCAGAAGGCACCGGAGTAAGATGTAGGTGCGAGGGACCATACACCTGCGTGCGATCGAAGACATGTCATGCAATGTTATACATACATAATGGAACAAACACAGTTTAAAAGAAATAGAAACAAAGAGACAGAGAGTTAGGCACAGAAAGAGGAGGAGAATTGAGTGCGAGGGACGGAGAGATAGCCAGACAGACAGACAGACGGGCAGGCATTGATGATGCCGTTTCTAACTGTAGTTATAATACACAAACGCCTTCTACTGCGTTATGTTCTCTCTCTAGAGAGTGTAGTTACAAACGAAAGAAGAGAGACAGACATGCAGACAGACAGACGGATGGACAGACAGACAGAGATAGAGATATAGAGGCATTCAGATAGATACATACATGTATAGACAGAGAAACATGCAGACAGAGGTGGAGCAATAGAGACACATACAGAGCCAGGAACATAATAGAAAGATACATATACAGACGGACAGATATGGAAGCAGAAATAGAGAGACACAGACATGGACAGCAACAGATATATATACATAATATGTATATATATATATATGTATATATATATATATATAGAGAGAGAGAGACAGACAGACAGACAGACAGACAGACAGAGAGAGAGAGAGGGACAGAGAGAGAGACAGAGACACATACACAGAGAGCGAGAGAGAGAGAGAGAGAGAGAGAGAGAGAGAGAGAGAGAGAGAGAGAGAGAGAGAGAGAGAGAGAGAGAGAGAAGGCCGTGGCAGTAAAGGACGAAAAAATGTAGCCTCCAAAGCAAATACAAGCATGTCACGCCAACATCCGACAACAGCCAAGCACACGCGTGCATCGATAAGCCTATAAATATATATATTTCATCTATAATGTTCATATATAATTTATATATATATATGTATATATATAATTATATATACATTATGTACTCGTGTGTGACAGGAGTACATTTGAAGTTAATACCTGTACTCCGTACAACTAATCATTCCTGTAAAAATTCCGATATATTCAATGTCCATGACCATCAAACATGTCGTTCCTCTAAACTTCTAAAAAGCAGATTGCGTTGTTCTATAGATTCAGGCAGAGTATTATATTGGAATTGACTAATGGCGACGTCTTTGAATTCATTGCGCATTGAACCTTCGCCTGCACCCAAATATTAAGTGCGTATACTTGATTATAAATTCCATTTTTGGGCTGTCCAAATATTACACAATTATGCAGGCAGTTGGTGGGGCGGGATCACTAAGTTTCCGACCAAATGTCTGATAATGTTATTATGATGTCCGCGGTCCATATTATGGTCTATCAATAGCTCTGTATTGTCCTATTGTGGTTCGATGTCAATAGTTGATTACGTATTAATGAAATTCTGTTCATAACTAAACAGTAAACCATTTAACAGAAAATTTTGACTAGCAAGTATGATGTTTAACAAGATAACCATAAATAAACATATAAATTGCTTAGGCCTACGCTGAAGCAATACTTTATAGATGACCTTATAACTAATCAACTTTTTTGTAAACGGGTGGCGTAGAGCTGATTTGTACGTATACGTGGGGGTTGCACAAAATGTTGGGGTTACAACGGAAGGGAAGGGGTCGAAAATACGATTTTTGCGTATACACAATTCTATGGACGGGCATGCAAGTGCACAACACATTGTGACCCCTGTCCCTTATCCATCCGCATTTGGAAATACCATCTGCTGCCAGTTTCCAAACGCCGCGTTGCAACGGACTACTGTGTCTTGGAATAGACACGGAGTGTGGGTACTCTTAGCTGGGGACCGAAGATCATTCCATCTATGGTGGAGTGCTACCACCCACATCCCACTTCCCCCAGTCAGAGACTCTCATGATAAGTCTGGTTGCGGTCCGAATGCGTTTGGACGGAACAGATGGGGTGGGGGATGATTCGTTGAATGGACCGAGGTAACAAGTTTAGATGTCTGATGGGAAGAAGGCTCTGAATTGGATTAACCTTACTACTCTCCTCCTTCGCGATGTTCTCAGTGTGTGTCTGTGTGTGTGTGTGTGTGTGTGTTCGTGTTTGTGTGTGTCTGTGGTTGTGCTTGTGTGTGTTTGTATGTGCGTGCGTGGGTGTGTATACGTGGGCGTTTGTGTGTATGGGTGTGTGTGTGTGTGTGTGCTATAGCGTGAACGTATATACGCATATAGCGGTATGTATATATATATATACATATATATATATATGTGAAATCGAATTCCCGCCATGCAGTGCGTCTATCGATGAGTTGCAACTGCAGCAGCGGTTGATATCGTCTGCTTAGAAACGACTCCACCCCCTATATACAATTTATATATATACAATTTAAACACCGGAAGTGCTTCCTAAATCCAGACTAAGACCGCAACAGCAGCAGCAGCAGCAGACAGTGAATTAAGTGCCACTGGACATATCATAAATCTGTGTGTGTGTGTGTGTGTGTGCGTGTGTGTGTGTGTGTGTGTGTGTGTTTGTGTGTGTGTGTGTGTGTGTGTGTGTGTGTGTGTGTGTGTGTGTGTGTGTGTGTGTGTGTGTGTGTGTGTGTGTGTGTGTGTGTGTGTGTGTGTGTGTGTGTGTGTGTGTGTGTGTGTGTGTGTGTGTGTGTGTGTGCTGAGGTGCCCGTTGCCTCCGAGCACTTTATGGCATCCGACGATTGTGGAAAGACGCCTAGCAACGGGATATGTAGTGGGTCTATATGTGTGGGTCGTGTTTATGTTCAGGCGCCTCATAAATTGGGAATGGACTCTCCGGTCGTATATTATTGAGTGTGCGTGGATATCTCTGGATTTATTTAAGTGTTTGAAAGCATGCGTGTGTGTGTGTGTCTTTGTGTGTGTGTGTATATGTATGTAACTATATATGTATGTGTGTTGTATGTTTGTCTTCATGTGTATACGTATAGGCCTACACCGTGGTTCAATAAAAAGTACGCCAAACTGTTTTTCTCAGAGTACGCAAAAATGTTTTTCTCAGAGTACGCCAAACTGTTTTTCTCAGAACTCTAACGTCATTTAAAAAATTTCCCAGTATTTAAAGAATTGAAGCAAGAGTATGATTCCAAAATATCACATAATAAATTTGAACGGATAGAAACTTTAGAAAGATATGAATATTTCAACTTCATCTCCAGAAATGTCAATGTTTCAGCAAATCTGTTATGGTGTTCGTTGCGGTTTCGACCAGTGGCGGATTTAGTCCAGGCCCGGGGGGTCTGGTCGCCCCCTCGTGCCCCTGTTGGGTAAAAAATGGCGCCCCCTCGGGCCCGGTCCTTACTTATTACTTAAACCTTAAAATAATGTCCTTCATGGAAACTAAATTCTCATACTTTTAGCAGTGACTTTACGCAATCACACATTGAATTTAACACTCATTGCAGAATTAATTTTATTTATTTCTATGGCGGTCATTGCTTATTTTTATTTATTCATATGGCGGCCATTAGGCCTACCTATTTTTATTTCAATCAATCAATCGTAATTTATATAGCGCCCCTTCAAGGTACCTACTCAGAGGCGCTCCCGGCCGAGATCAAGCGAAAAAACAGTCTTCAACAGTTTGTGAAATTGAGAAGAGCTTGGGAGGTGTCGCCTAGTCAAGGGAAGTCCATTCCAGGAATAGTTAAAGACAAAGATCATGTTCTTCATAAATTTTTCTCCTATAGACGTCCTGGTAAATACAATCTGCGCCCTAGGCCGCATCCTTTTGAACTAACCAATAAAAACAATAAAAGCTTCATAACACGGATGCTGTATAAAAACGTTTACTAGGTTTTATTCGCTGCTCCTCTGTGCTTGTTAACTGTCGCGTTATGTCGACCGGTTATATTTTCAATAAAACGAATATTATTAGGTTTTTGAACCAACCACAGAGAATAAACGCCTCTGCATTGGTACAGAGCGAGTGAAAGCAGTGTGAGAATTGTGGAAAAATAACTGGGGGGGTTGGACCATTATCCACTTGGAATT
>OX457046.1:44854583-44952083 GCA_949752735.1 Lumbricus terrestris | reverse complement strand
TCGTCTGGGACAAGTGGCAACACGAAGCTGACCTTTCCAAACCAGAGCATCTTTATTATGTAGTCTATTCTTACGAAATACGATCTGTAGTGATCTTCCATTGCTGAGTCTAGTCTTGTGTAACCTACAAAAACATTTATTTTGAAAAATAATTTCAGGCCGAAATTCGAGTAAGGCAAAAATTAATCGTTCAAAGATTTAACGAATTATTGATTAATTAATCGTTAAAATTCGTAGTCATTTATTTTATAAAAAAAACTTATCTAAGTCTATAGGAACTGTACAAAATACGATGACTTGGTGGGCTATTGGTTCTTGTTTAAAGCAAAACTAAAACTGCTTCATATAAATAGAAACTGCCGCATATAATTTAATGGATCGGATATAACCCTCAACAACAACCATAATCATTTCCGATAACAACAACGTACGACGACGACGACCTTCAAACCCGCCCAAGCAATTTGCATGCGTAATATTCAAATGGCCCCAATATGCAAATAATACGCTAATAATTAAGGAGATAAGCGTGACATAACATCCCGCAATACGGCCTTCCGACACGAAATCGCTAAAGCTCCCACTTAATGCGGATTGATAGGGCGGGCGGGAAAAGCGCATTGGGTACCGCCCCACCGGGGCCAGGGAATCACCACGTGTCGGAAACGATCCGCATTTATATAGCGGTCAACGAGAGGGAGGGGGAGACACAGAGAGAGAGATACAGACAGACAGACAGACAGACAGACAGAGAGAGAGAGAGAGAGAGAGAGAGAGAGAGAGAGAGAGAGAGAGAGAGACATAGGCTGCATAGAGATAGAGTAGATGGTGATATAAAAACGCTTGGATACGACCAATTCCCTGTGCTACCGTATACTAGAATGGAAGGATGGTTGCAATTTGCAATGTCGTTGTAACCCTTTATATTGATCGCGCTCCCGTATCATATTGCAGCATAGACCATGCAATACGTACATGTATACATACGCTATTTAAAGTACACGTTATACACGTATCCATGTAATCCGAGCGTAAATAGATAATACGTATTGTGTCTTTGTCCTTGTCTCTCTGTATAAGTCTCTGTCTGTCTGTCTGCCTGTCTGTCTTTCTCTTTGTCTGTCGGTCCTTCACTCCCTTCACTCCCTTCCTCCTTCCATCACAACCTAAACCTGCGTCCGTCTCTCCCTCTGTCTCTCTTTGTGTATTTCTGTCTGTCTGTCTGTCTGTCTGTCTGTCTGCCTCTCTTTCTCTCTCTCTCTCTCTCTCTCTCTCTCTCTCTCTCTCTCTCTCTCTCTCTCTCTCTCTCTCTCTCTCTCTCTGACTCTCTCTCCCTCTTCCTCTTTCTGTCCTTGTCTCGGTATCTGTCTCTCTGTCTCAGTCTATGTCTCTGTCTGTTTGTCTGTCTCTCTCTGTGTTTGTCCTAGTCTCTGTCTGTCTGTGTGCCCTCCTCCGTCTACTCTCACTCCTTACACGAAACAGTGTTACGAAATTCACTGTATAGACAGACAAGACGGCAAGGCAGAGGACTCTCCCAATGTTTCCACCTGCCACGATGATACGCCGAGGTAAAGAAAGCAAGAGCTGTTCAATCTGACTGTACACTGGTATACCATACCATATACCGTGCACACGTCGAAGCATAACAAACCACGTTTGCTAATCAGAGGGGAGGGTTCCGAGTCGTTCCAGCTTCCGCCTCGAACACTATCACTGGTTAGCAGGTCTTGCCCGGAAGAAGCCGCCATGTTGTCGGATGATCAATGGGTCTTCGGGGACCGGATCCTGATTGGTCCTTTACAGATCACCATGGCAACGCAATACTTCACTGCGCGTATCAAACCACCGTCGTCGTCTAGCATTGTCATCAGTCATCAGACCCGAGAACTGACACCTCTACATCTCTGTATCTCTGTATCTGTTGCTGACTCTGTCTGTCTGGCTGTCCGTCTCTCTTGTATATATATATATAATTATATATACGCACACACACATAACTTATGTATATGTAATTTATATATATATATATATATATATATATATATATATATATTTGAGCATTATGTATAATTTCTTTTTACACACTTATACGGTAGGCCTATATGTGCATCACATACAAATTCAAGTCTAGGCCTACAGGTATTTTGCTTGTTATGTGATCTCTCGCATCATTTGTCTGTCTATCTTTCTGATTGTCTGTCTGTCTGTCTGACTGTCTGTCTGTCTGTTTTTCTCACTGTCTGTCTGTCTGTCTGTCTGTCTCTCTGTATGCTTGTCTTCCTATCTGTATCATGCAATTCCCCGTTTTTACGCACAGACAAAGAATCACAATAGTGACAACTGTTGCATCAACAACATTAGCGGCTCAACAGCAACAACAATTATTAGAACAACGACAACAGCAATCAGAGCAGCAACAACAACAAGAGCAACAACAATCAATGGATGAGAATTTATTCAGCGCCTCTTCATGATCCATGCTCAGCAGTGCCAAAAGTGTGGAAAAATAAGTGCCTGGACGCCCCTTACCTTTCTAGTCTCTGCTCGCCAATAAATGGCTGGACGGCGTTCAGATTATAGAACAAGTGCATGGACGCCGTCCATGACCGTCCAGGCACACTTTAAGCCTTGATGCTCAGTACTAAAATAATTGCCCCCATGTGCACAGTAGTACGCGATGTTTTCAGACATTAAGTGTTTCCACTTACATGTAGGTACGCTCTTCCAAAACATCCCACTCCACGTTGGAAACGAAGGACCCTCGCGATACCGGAAGTGAGATGTCTCCTGAGAGACGGACGATGGAACAGGAAGTGGAGAACGACGATACTTCCGCTTTGGACGGAACGACGTCGATGCCGCTAAATGGTATTTCCGTTTGTACAAACACATCCGAAATCAGGATGCATAATTATAGTCGAATCGAATTTTTAAAAATTATTTTTATTTCTCCATTTCTATAGCGCCCCTTCAGACTCATCACTCGGAGGCGCTCCCGACTACAGCGCACACACAGCATTTCACGCCGAATCGCTCGAGCATTATCTTGCGAGTGAAGGACTTGATAAAGTTCCCTGCGCAGCGGCTTGAGGTGGATTTTAATATGGAATCCTCAGACTTCAAGGCAGCGACGTAACCACTACACCACCGCGCCCCAAATTAATTAATAGATGTTTTTGCATGTGTTGATGCATCGAGTTTTCAAACTTGAAACAGCTTCAACTCAATTTTTGCGCTAATTACATAAAAGGGGCAGTCCAAATATTACGTACACGTGGAGGGCAGGTGGTCATCAGATTTACATATCATTATTCAATTACATGTTTATGTTGCTCAACAGGAAACCATTAGAGTTTACATATTTTAGCTTGCAACTGATGATTTAAATATGTAGTGGCCTAAGGTAAAAGATATATTTTATACATGATCGTGGCTATCTCGAAGCACTTTTTATTTGTGTACACAGAGTGAGGCGCTTTATAAACTTATTATGCGATACGATACGATCTAAAATCATACTATTTAGATCGTATCGTATCGCATAATAAATTTACAGAGCGCCTCACTCTGTGTACACAAATGAAAAGCGCTTCGATATAGCTAACTAAAGAGTGTGGTTTTTGCACGAAGCTGACTTGACTGGCCAGACAGGAAAGGTGGTCACGTGCAGCAGCCGGGGAGTCAATCCATGGAGTCCCACCACCACGACCACGAGTCCAACGGAGGCGGTTGAGACTCGCGGGTCTCCCTCAGACTTTGTCGCCGGCTTCAACTACGACTCAGAGACGGGGAGCCCGACCCAGCGAGGAGGGGGTGCCACCGCCGCCTCTTCCCACCGACCGAAGGATCTTCTCCTCACCAACCTCTCCAGCCTCTCCTCATCCACTGACAGCCTGGCCGACGACACGACGAGCTGGTCGAGCGATGGAGGAGCGGGGTGTCGCCCACCGGAGCCCAAGTCGACGTCTGAGCCCCAACTGGCGGGGGCCGCGGGCGGGGACCGTCACCCAGAGGAAGCGATCGTACCCAGGGGACCGGAGCCGCGTTGCCGTTCGCGCAGCTTCGACGGGTCAGACCGAAAGCGGCCGTCGGTAGCGAAGGATCGAAGCGGGGCAACGGGGCATTCCGGGGGGTACCACGACTGCGACCGTAATCAAAGTCCGTCGCGGCGCAGTCCGAAGAGTCCGCCGCGGAGTCCGTCGTGGATGCGGCTGCGGGAGAGTCCGACGCGGACCGGATGCATCCGGACGACGTCGCGGTCCCCGCAGGTGTCCCCCAGCGAGAAGTACCCGTCGAAGCTGCTGGATGAACCGCACCACACGGGACTGCCGTGCTCCGACGAGTACCGAGACTACGAGGCGTACCTGGACGAACGGAGGAACCCGACGACCGGTCTGGAAACGACGGAGGGGAAGTTGGGAGGAGCGGTGGAGGACGATGAGGACGGTCACTCCTCACTGCACCTCGGTAACCACTTCTTTTCGTCGTCTGGCTACGAAGATGCGCGTGAGTCCATCGACCTCGCAAGCTTTGCGGCCACGGTTGCCAGTGGGACGGCGCACCTGACCAGCATGAGTTTCTCACCTCCACGGCCAGAGGACTCGCTTGGGACCGCGACGGGTGCTGTGCCGAACGGGGTCCCAGGTGGGGTCCCCGGCGATGACGACCAACTGTGCCTGCCTGTCCCCTCCGAGGAACCCACTCCCTCTGCTCCAGCCGCGAACCCAGAGGAACATCCCACAGAAGAGACGGATGATCGGAGAGATGCTTCGGATTCCCCAGAGGATTTTCTGTTCCTGACATCGTCATTATCGGTTGGAGGGGAACACTGGTCCAGACGGTTAGACCTCTCCCCGATCCCTGACGTATCCCCGTCGGCTGAGTCCGGGGAAACGGTCCGGGGGGCACAGTCGTCGCACGTGACTCTCCGAAGGACCCATTCAAACGAGGACCAAGGATGCGCCGGGTCCTACGGCGCCAAGTGCATCGCGGAGACCTCGCCAACTTTCGGGTCCTTCAAGCGATGTCCCAGCTACCACAACATCCTGGCTCTGCCCGAGTTGGAAAAACCGGACCCAGGTACAAAACTTCCCGATCAGACAGTTGCGATGAGAGAGGAGAGAAGCAGTGGACAGGCGGTGGGTATCGTTGAAACGCTCGTTCTGCCCAAACTCACCGAGGAGGAACAGGAGCTGTTGATGGAGGAAGACATGGCTGAGGATGGGAATAGGAAGAAGGCAAAAGAATGGTCAGGGTGCGCATCTTTCCTGGGAGAAAAATTATTTAATGCAGGTGGAAACGGAGCGACGACGCCGGAGAGTGAAGGTCTCTTTGTGATTGGCAGCGAGGGAACGCGACGAAAAAGCGGGTCATTTGGGAATGACGGAGAAGACGCAGTCTACGGTTCCTTCCAGGTCGACGAAAAACGGAGAAGTTCCATGGGGAATGTTCTGACGGCTGATGTCGACGAGCAGGTCTTCCTCAGCGACGAGGAACTGCGTGAGATCGACCTGGACGAGGAACTTCCACCGAAGCACCTCCTCGTTCGGAAGCCGAAGAAATGTCCACCGTCTGCTATGATCGCCTCGATCATCAGGCAACCGCTTTCCATCGAGTCACCAACCGAAGAGTTTGATTTCAGTTTCCCTGACGAAGAGCCTGGTGGTGCGGCGGACAGAAAGAGACCAGACGGTTGTTCCGCTGGCGAGGAGTCTGGAAAGGTAAGTGGGATAACTGCGATAGATTCCATAGCTGTTGTTGTTTTGTTTCCCGGACTGGTATTGCTCTTCCCATGCAACATAAGGCGTTTGCTAGGATTAGTTCCTCCATCTGCAATGACGTCACTTTCATAAATAGGGGCTTAAACTAATGACTCGTTTTTCCTCATCTGCCTCTCGTACTTTATAGGGAGTTATTTTTCAAATACAGTTCTCGTGCTGAGAACGCCTGTGAATATTCATTCTGCGAGAGGCGTTGTATATAAATTCATAGGTTTGATGCGATGCGATTGTCCATTTGAAGACATTTTAAGGAAATTCCTTCGTTTTTAAGCGCTTTCCCCCCCCCTTTTTAAGTTTTTCTTTTTTCCCCTGGTTCATAACGAAAGTGCAGTTCTTCTCATTTATTACTGTGGATGTTCCCTGGATGGAATAAGCTAACGTCGCCAGTAAGATGCATTTATTGCATGTAAGACATCACAAAACGTAAGCTTATATCAGCCTTTTACCAGGGCTCGTTAATAAGCGGTGCTTAACGCTTAGCTTTCGAGTATGGCTTTAGACATTTTCATTTACCATTTACGATTGCGATTGAGCCTTTGCAAATGACTTTTACTATCGTTATTGAGTTTTTATATAGCGCGCCTTCGTTACTTAACTTTAAAATAGAACTGTCGAGTTTGCTTAGTTTGCGGATCCTACGGCGCCAAGCTGAGGCCGAAGGTCCCGCCGAGTTTGCGAGTTTGATCCGGGGGATCTCGATGCTGCTAATGGTACTGTTTATTTCAGGAGGGCACCGATCAACCCATGAAGCCGAGCAGCCGAAGGAGGCTGCCCCCAGTGCCAGGGGACTGCGAAAACCTTTGGTCGGGTCGTATCGGGGGTAGAAATGGGGAGACTAGAGAAAGCAGTGTCGCCAAGGATATTGGCAGCAGGGCAAAGACAAAGAGTTATACCCCTGAGGAAGAGGGCATAGTCCAGGAGGCAAAGACGGGAGGGTCTGGTAATGTGTTGGGTCCGCGGTCGGGGCCAGGAGATGCCAGGTCGAAAGACGAACTGTCGAGAGGCGTCATTGATTCCTACTCCGCCGACACGATGATGATCCCGGGGGATCTCGTGTCAAGAGAATCCCCAGCGGACACATTTCGATCGAAGCAGAGGTCGAAATCAAACGACGAGAAGAGAACGACGGATGGCGAAGTGAGCAAGTCGTCGGCGTTGAAACCCCGTTCGGTTTCCGCCGAAGAAAGACAGACCCAGCATGGATCGAATCCCCAGGGAATCGTCGCTGATCCGGGTGATGTTCACTCGGCCATTTGCAAAGAGATTGAGCAGCGACGACGACCCCAAAACGTCTGCGGCGACGGGGAGCTGGGCGGTACAGTTGAGAGCGTAGTCAGTCGAGCGGTGGTCTTTAAGAACACGGCCTACAGGGAGAACGATGCACCCCACAGAAACCTAGATATGCAAGTGGCATCGTCTGTGGTGATGGGTAGGGGCGTGAACGAGTCAGCGGAAGCGGGAAGAACTGCTTGGGATGTTTCAGTTCCATCGATGCGTCGTGAACCGGTGAATCGGAACGAGGGTCAGTCAACCATAGAAGAAGGGACGGTGGATGTGAAGAAGAGGTCGCTGTCAGCTCCCGTGTCAGCGGCGAAGAATACGGGAGCGGTGGACAGAAAGTCGCCGGAAGCAGTCGGCGTTCGGCTGAGGCCGAAGGTCCCGCCGAAACCCTCTCGACCGAAGACGGACGAGACAGGACTGAACCTGGTCGCCACGATTTCCCTGAAGCAGGGTATCAAAGTCCCCGTCTCCCACCACGGTCTCCAACAAAGAGTTAAGGATGAGATCAAGATCGTGACGGCAACGCGGCGACTGCGTCTGGACGAGGCAGAAGAGATTCGAATCCTAGAAGCGGAGTTTGCCGAAAGATCGAAGGAACGAAAGCTGAAGGCGGCGGCGGCGTCGGGGTCGGCGGGGCTGCAGACCCGGCGACTAGTCGGGGGTAGAGACCACGGTTCGTGGAGCGACGACGAGCACCAGAGATCCGCCGCAGCAGACGAAGCAGGGAAGGCGAGGTGCTGTGGTAAGGTGGAAGAGATGTTGGGTTTCGACGATCCGGAATCGAGAAAAACGGGGAGATCTGTTTCCCTGGTTGTGTCTTCCTCCTCCCCATCCTCCTCTTCTTCCTCTTCCACTGTCGCGGGTTCCAAGCAGTCGAAGCGCCCCTCGTCGGACCCCTTGTTCGCCAAGTTCTCGCCGATCGACGAAGACGGGGATGACACGGGGTCCGTCTTTGTCAGCGGCAAGTCCCCTCTGCCCAGCGTCGGTAGGCAATACGGTGGCGTCGCTAGCCTCGACCGACGACAGAGCACGGGACCTCCGATTCGCCTCGGAACCACAGTTCTCGCATCCCAAAAGATGTCCGGCGAGAATCCCCCTCCTACTTCAAAGTCGTTTCTCTCCAAATCGACGCTGGTGCTTCACAGCGGACTTCTCCCGGAGAGTTCCTCTCTCGGCAGCCTATCGACCGCGTCCCTTTCATTCGTCGAACACAGGGAGTTGTCGTTGCTTTTGGCCGACGCCGAGGACACTGGCGGTAAGGAAGAACGGCTCCAATACCTTCAGACGGAGATCGACAAGCGAAGGAAGCATCTGAGCGAGATGGCTCAACGCGGCATTGGTGGTGGTGCGGTTGTGATGCAAAACGTGCTGGAGAGTTTCGGTCCAAAGAAGTCCGACCAACGCGGAAGGATACAACGTGAGGATTCGCCGGATCTGATCTCGTCGAGACGAGCCGTCAGTTCCGGTCTGATAAAACCGATCGACTATCAGATCAATCCGGAGAATTACTACTACGTCCGTTCGCAGACGACTCCCTGCCAGACGACGCGGATTGATGCCAGGACAGCGATCATTCAGACGAGGGGGGAAGCTCCACTCGCCGTCGATTCGTCCGTCTACAGTTCCTTCGAGTATCTCACGCACAAGACGGAGACGGCAGCTGTCCAGAAGGGTTTGATGTTACTACCGGAAAAGGTGGAGGATCTCTTTCCCTCTGACGTGACTGTCTACCAGGGCGGTGGCGGTGACTACGGCCAACCGTCTTTCGCTGCCCCTGTCGACAAGGACATCATCCGGTATTCGGAGTCTGAAGACTCGCTCCTCTACTGTCCGGCCAACTACGGGAGCAGCCGGGACTCGGGGGTGAGCAGCAACATGACCGGACCGGACGTCTACGCGTTCAGATCGGACCACGAGAACACCCCACCGCAGGAGGACTTCAGGAACACGGCCTGCTACTATCCCACGGTGGCCTCCGCCCCGGCCTGCTCGGTCTCGGTGCTCGAGTATTATCAGGCGAGGGAAGCGGCGGCGACACCTGCGATGCCGCTGTTGGGTGATGTGACCAGTCGGTCGAGGAGTCTCCTGCGGGACATTGGAAGCCGACCTCTGTCCGACGACCTGGAGAAATACTTCCAGGTGGAAGGTTAGGTCTGCTGCAGTTAACCTCAATTATTCATTAATTCATTATAATTATTCGGTTATTTATTCTAATGAATTGCATTGTTTTCCTCTCATCGTAATGTTTGACTGCGAATCTGAGTAGGCCAATCATTCATTCATTCGTTCGTTCATTCATTCATTCATTCCATTCATTTATTCGCTCATACGCTCATTCATTTATTCATTCATTCGTTCATTCGTTCATTCATTCATTCATTCGCTCATTCGCTCATTCATTTATTCATTCATTCATTTATTCATTCATTTATTCATTCATTCATTCGTTCATTCGTTCATTCATTCATTCATTCGCTCATACGCTCATTCATTTATTCATTCATTCATTCGTTCATTCATTCGTTCATTCATTCATTCATTCGCTCATTCGCTCATTCATTTATTCATTCATTCATTTATTCATTCATTTATTCATTCACTCATTCGTTCATTCGTTCATTCATTCATTCATTCGCTCATTCGCTCATTCATTTATTCATTCATTTATTCATTCATTTATTCATTCGTTCATTTGTTCATTCAGTCATTCATTCATTTATTCATTCATTTATTCATTCATTCGTCATTCATTCAAGATTACTATAGCGCCTCTTCAAGCTGTCTACTCAGAGGCACCCCGATTTCAGCGAGTACACTGCATCGGAGTTTCACGCCGAAACACTTAACAATTGAAGGACTTGCCCAAGGTCCCAACGCGGTGGCTTGAAATGGATTCGAACCTGCAACTCTCCGGCTGCAGCAAGGCAACGAACATACCCACTACACCACCGCGCCCACACATAATATTGTTTCGCATCTGCTTTGTTTCCAGGTGTATGCCGTACATATTGTGGGGCGCGGTGGTGTAGTGGTGGCGTCTTTGCCTTGAAGCCGGAGGTTCGAGGTTCGAATCCACCTCAAGTCGCCGCGTAGGGACCTTGGGCAAGTCCTTCACTCGCAATTGCTCAGCGCTTCGGCGTGAAACTCCGATGCAGTGTCCGCTCCGCAGTCGGGAGCGCCTCTGAGTAGAAAGCTTGAAGGGGCGCTATAACAAGTGCACATACAAACAAATGTATCTGTCCTTACTGCAGAGCCGTTGAGTCTGATGTGTCGTGATGACAGTGACTACAGCGTCACCGATTCCACGGACGACTACGTCATGGAGGGCGGAGTGACGATTCGACTGAACAGCGAACGAAAGCCGCAGGTTCCAACAATGCGTTCACCTTCTATCTTCTGCCTTAGCTTAGATAATTATTATTGCTTTCAGAAGGATGTTTCGAGGTGGTGCTCCATCTTTTGTTTAGATCAGGCATGGGCAACTAGAGCCGCGAAGAGCGGGGACCAATCGGAGCAAATGCTCAAAGGATCGGCGACTTGTAGGGCTAGGTATGTATATATATATATATATATATATATATATATATATATATATATATAATTAGATATATATTATATGTTTCTGTGCTATGTGGTCTTCTTTCTCCTCTTTGACTATAAGATTTGGTTGGATTATTTCAGACTATATAATAATTATAGATTGGCTCTGCGCCTCTGAGTAACCCCTGAAGAGGCGCTATATAAATATGCATCTAATGAATGAATGGCTTAAGTCCGAGATGTTTAAGTCAAGTAGGCTATATTGCAACGTACATACAGGGTGGCTAAAAAAATGTACCACCGGATAAAATGTGATATCTTCGCAACCGAGTGAACCTTTTCTGCGAAAATTTCTGGAAAATGTTCACAGAAAAATGTCTGTCGGTTGCGAAGTTATCGCATTTTATCCGGTGGTACATTTTTTTAGCCACCCTGTACATGCAAATGGATAATTCTTCTTTCGTTTCAGCGTTCTGTCACAACTCCCCAGAAATATCCGTTTCCAACGAAACGAATTCTCCTCACGTCCGACCCCAAGGACCGCTCCTCTCGGGGTAAGATCTACACAGAATCTGGACGCATTTACGTAGCGCCTCTTTGAAGCTTTTCATTGAGGACAGTGCTTTGTGCTATAGAAGCTGCTCTCGTTTGTGTGTAGCTTCTCGCGAGAGTGTCCGATCTGGTGGTTGTGTATGGTGTCGATATTGTTGGCTTTGACAGCGGAATGTGTACAATGTGTGGGCAGCTGTAGGTCGACAGCGGTGGCTTGAGGGTGAATAAATATGCAGGAATAAATCAATCAATCGATCAATTAGTCAATAAACGAGTTTGCGCATGAATGAATGAATGAATGATGAATGAATGAATGAATGAATGACTTATGGAATGCATGAAGGAATTGTGAATGATTGAGTTAATTAATGAATTGTCTAATTGATTAATGATTTAATTAAGCGATTATGGAGAAGAATGAACGAACGAAGGAACGAATGAACGAACGAACGAATGAATACTTAGTTACTTCCCTAAGGAATTACATAACTGATTGTCGATATAGATAGTACAGACAGACAAACAGACAGTCAGACAGACAGACAGAGAGGGAAAGAATCAGACAGACACAGTCAGACAGACAGAGAGGGAAAGTGAGAGAGACACAGTCAGACAGACAGACATACAGAGAGGGAAAGAGAGATAGACACAGACAGACAGACAGAGAGACAATGACAGAGATAAAGACACAGAGAAAAACAGAAAGATACAGACAGACAGTGGTGGGTTGAGGGCGAATAAATATGCACGAATGAATCAATGAACCGATCAATTAGTCAATAGACGAGTTTGCGTATGAATAAATGAATGAGTGAATGAATGAACGAACGAACGAACGAACGAACGAACAAATGATTACAGAAAAAATTAATGAATACACAACTCACTTATGGACAGAGACAGATACAGACAGTCCGAGAGAGGTGTTCGTTTGAATAGAATCTGCCAGCATAATATTATGTTGTGGGGTTGTTGAAGGGTTTGGCGTGAATATCGTTGGCGGTCAGTACCTGCCTTGGTGCGGCGACCAATTCTGCGCCTACGTTGCTTACATCTTTCCTGGCAGCGTGGCCGACCAGATCCACGGCGAACTACAGGAAGGTATAACAGTCTTGCAATCGCAGTTACACTCGCATGCCAAATGACACTTCTTTACACTCACGTCATAACACTTGCAATTGAATTTTCATTTTTGTGTTCGAACAACCCTTCTAACTTGATGCAACGCTTTTAACCATGTAAATCCTGAAAATATAACCACAAAACCAAATGTCCATCACAATGGACACCAGGTCTCAGGAGGAACAGCTGCTGCCTTGGCGATTAGCTTTGGAGTTGCGAGTTAGAAGTAGGCCTACTGTGGAGGTTACGATTACAATTACGATTAAGAATTTGGATTTGCAATTACGATTTTAGAGATTGCAATTGCTATTTTGGTGATTAGGATTACGATTACGATTTTGGTGATAAGGATTATCATTTTGGAAATTACGATTTTTGTGATTAGGCTACGTTTTTGGAGATTGCAATTACTGATTTGTAGATTACGATTACGACTTTGGTTATTAGGATTACGAATACAATTTTAGAGAATACGATTACAGTACTGATAGTTAGGCTACTTGTCGTTGTCTGTGTCAGGCGATCAAGTGCTGGAGTTGAATGGTGAAACGTTGACTGGTAAAACGAATGAGGAGGTCAATAACATCCTCTCCAACTGTAACTGCGAAGTGGAACTTGTTGTCCGCCAGTAAGGACTTTAGGGGCTTTCACAAAAAAAATGATTAAGGCACTTGTTGGCTGCACATGGGCGGAGACTTAGGCAGGGCAGGGGGGGACGGTCCCCCTCAATGTATGTGGTTGGGGGACTGTCCATGCATTTATCCTCCTTCTACCAATCGCTAAGTGTTAAGATGTGCACACTTCATGAATACACTGGTGACGTTATAACGTTAGAAGAAGAAGAGATCACCTTCGAACAAATGACGATATGACTTTAAAAAGGTCATCAGCTATTTTGGCCGAGAAAAATGGTAAGCTTATGTTTTTGAGGAAATTCGACCAAATGACTTTAAAAAAGTCATCAACTATTTTTGACAGAGAAAATTTTATTTTGCGTGGACTTTGCGGACAAATGACTTTTTAGAAAAGGTCGTCAGAAATTTTGGTCGGCAAAAAGATTGAAAATTTCGTCGGCGACTCAGCCATTCGTCCACCCAAAATCTCGCGTCCTTCCTTCGGTCACTCGTTCTTCACCCGCAAGTCTCCGCTCAAGTCTCTGCCCATATGTTGGCATCAGAAGTACTTTAATATGAAATTTTCCTATCATGTATAATTGTATATAGCCCCACTACTTGCTATTTTCTTGCGACGTTCGAGCAATCACCCAAACACAATCGACCAGTTTGCTTGTTATAAATTAATGCTTTGAAATCGTGGCGCATTGCAACATTCTTGATGACAATTTCGACAGACTTTGCACGGCCAGAAAAATATCTGATTTGCCTCCCAAATAGAGTTTCCGTGTCAGTACTGATATTTGTACTCATGTTTTATAGTTGTACGCATGCAAACTGATCAGGGCCGTGTTTAACATAGGTCCATTCGGTGCGGTGCACCGAATGCCCCTGAGCCGAGTTTTGTTGCCATTCGCCAAAATAATGTCTTTTGCGAGTCTCAGTGTTACTTAGGCCTAATTACCTTTGGTAAAATCAGTAGGCCTAAGTGTCAGAAAACATTTATTTCACTAAGTTCACCAACGTTGCGTGCTTGCTTACTGACCCGCCATAGCCGACAAACCACGTTGGCTAGCCTATTGAACAGCGGATTTTTGTAAAATGACTAATCTTGAAAGACTGCCGAACGGCACTTTGCCCCTGCTGTAACACTGCATCGACACTCGAAGAGCCTTAAACACGGCCCTGAAACTGATACTTGTACGCATTTTGTGATGCCTATATGCATGGGTACTGATACTTATATGCATAGGCAGTGCTTAAAGTGTGGAAAAATAAGTGCCTGGACGCCCATTACCTTTCCAAAAGAAGTGCCTGGACGCCCCTTGCCTTTCCAGGCTGTGCAGGGCATTAAGTGGCAGGACGGCGTTCAGATTTTAAAATAAGTGCATGGACGCCGTCCATGACCGTCCAGCCACACTTTAAGCCCTGTGCATGAGTACTGATACCTGTGCATTCCGCTATTTATACTTCCATGCATGGGTACTGAATACTGATACTTGTATTCACGGGTACTTATACTTGCATACTGATGTTCGCGGAAAAGCATATATAATTAATTCTTCGATTCATCAATCTATCCCCTAGCATCTGCTGGCAATTGATGGATGTCCAGTTGTAGACCCAGTCGTCCACTCATCTATCCGTATATCCACCCAAACCCACCCACACACCCATCCAGACCCACCCACCCAGACCCATCCATCCATCCACCCCGTCCATCCACTTAAGATCGCAATAGCATCTGTCTAATACTCGTTCATCAGACCCATCTCTGTCTTCTCCTCCTCCTCCTCCTCCATGTGCGTCTCCTCTACCTCCTCCACCTTCTCCTCCTCCTCCATCTCCATCTCCTCCTCCTCTATCATCTCCTCCACCTCCTCTACTTTCTCCTTGTCTACTTCCTCCACCTTCCCCTCCTTCTCCTCCTCTATCTCGTCATCTTTTCCTCCTCCTCCTTCTCTACTTTATCCTCCTCCTTTTCTACCTCCTCTCCCCTCTCCTTCTCTTCCACCTCCCCTACCTCTCCCCTTCTTTCCTCCATCGTCCCACCTCCTCCTCTATCTTCTCCGCTTCCATTTCCTCATTCTATTGTCTTCATCGCCTGCTGCTGCTGTTGATGCTGATTGTCTCTCTCCATCATCAGTGGTCTCAACCTGAGAACGTTTCGATCGATCACGATGTCGACGATCAACACAGACAGCAACCGATCGTCATACGACAACATGCCGACAGCAAGCTCATTCGAAGGTAAAGACGGTATATTGAAGCAGCATAACGACGGTAAAGAGATGGTAGAATGTAAGGTAAAGTCGGTCAAGAAGTGAGGTAATGAGGTAGTGAGGTGGAGATTAATTAGGTAACGATGGTTAAATAATGAAGCGACGGTGAAATAAGGTAACGACGATATAGCAAATAGCGGTGGTGAAAGATGGTGCCAAGGTAAGAGATGGTAACGAAGGTAAAAGAAGGTAGGGAATGGAATGCGATGGAATGGAAAGGAAGGGAAGGTAAGGGAAGGGAAAGGAAGGGACGGGAAGGCAAGGCAAGGGTGGGAACAGAAGGGAAGGGAACGGAACCGAAAGTAAGGGAAGGGGAGGGACGTCAGGGAAAGGAGGGAGTCATGAAAAGGAAAGGCAAGGAAGGGGAAGAAAATTGAATGGAATGCTAGGCAATGAAAGTTTATGGAAGGCAAGGATTTTAATGATAAGATGCCAGTGTGATTTCCAGCATGAAAAGAAATGTCAATTAGCAG
Organism: Lumbricus terrestris; assembly: GCA_949752735.1. NCBI lineage: Eukaryota > Metazoa > Annelida > Clitellata > Crassiclitellata > Lumbricidae > Lumbricus > Lumbricus terrestris. Next base: position 44,936,439 of record OX457046.1, on the reverse strand, counting down.
ATGCATTAATTAATTAATTAATTAATCTTAATCTTATACTAAAAGACAAAGAATTAATTAATAATAATTAATATTTAATTTTGTCTTTTCCAGAGTCGATTGATGGCATAGACAGAGACTCGACACGCATGACATCTTCCAACCCAACGACAGGCCACGCCCCCTCCTCACACCACCACCAACAGCAACAGCAGCAGCAGTACGTTGGCTCCGACTACATACAGCAAGGCACCGTTCCGCTCCTGCGATCATCCTCTTCCACAGCGGAATTCAAGCGTAAAGTAGCAGCAGCAGCAGCAAGGGAAGATGTAAGCCACTGTATAAATTATGATGATTACAGGTGCAACCATATAATTATATTTATTGATCCTTACATACACAGATGCGCACATGAATAAACACACACTCAACTACATACTTACATGCATGTGTGTGTGTGTTTGTGTGTGTTTGTGTGTGTGTGTGTGTGTGTGTGTATGTGTGTGTATGTGTGTATATGTGCGTGTACGTGCGTATGTTTACGTGTGCATAGTTATTGACAGCATGAAAGGATATGAACAATTGCTTAGCTATGCCCTGTTTCTTATTCGCCTCTTGCCTCTTACCTTAGAGTCTTCTCTGACTTTTAATGGCTCTTGCCTATAACCCTGTTACCGAACTTAGCTTGCTTTTTACCTTCGTTATCTTTCAGTACACAATGCATTATGTTAAGTAGTCGAGTGTGAATTTATTTTCTAGTCACCAGCCGACGAAACGGAGAAGTATATCGGCGAAATACAGGTAGGCATATAAATGCAATTTTCCCACCTTAACTATAGCCACACCTTACCTTAACTAACCTCTATTCACTTTTTCTTGCAAGTGAAATTATCTGCAATCGATTTGGTTTACTGCTCTGATGGTGGTGGTGGTGGTTATGGTGACGGTGGTGGTGGTGACGGTTGTTGTGGTGACGGTGGTGGTGGTGACGGTGGTGGTGACGGTGGTGGTTGTGATGGTGGTGGTGGTGCTGCTGATGATAATATTGGTAGTGTGGATGGTAGTGGTATGGTAGTGACAGATGTGACGACGATAATGATGATGATACCATGGTGATGACGATGTTGATGACGATGATGACGGTAGCGATGATGATGACGATCGTGGTGATGATGATGATGACAGTGGTGACGACAGTAATGACGACGACGATGATGATGATAGTGATGCCGATAATGATGCTGCTGTGCGCACAGCTCCAGCTGAGTTACGACGATTACGATGGGACCCTGAACGTGCACATCATCCAGGCTCGCAACCTCCGTCCTAAATACAAGACTGGATACTCCGATCCATTCGTCAAAGTCTACCTTCTTCCATATCGCAGGTACAGGAAGTCAACGCCTCTGACAAGGCGACATAATTATGAATATTAACAGAGAATCGACTAGCCTAGTATGCGCTGCATATCTAAATGACGCACAATGCGTGTTATATACGCGTGCGTGTTATACACAAATAATTTTATAATTAATTGATATAGTTGCACACATAGCAGCAATGTAGCTGATGTAGATGTTTATGCCAATGTAAATGTATGCAGATGTTAGTGTAAATGTTACTGTGAATGTGAATGTGAATGTAATGTGATCATTAATAATAGAGCGTGTATTAAAGTAAATGCGTTAATATTAATTTTAGGGTAAATGTTAATGTAAATGTCGGGCGCGGCGGTGTAGGAATATGTTCATTGCCTTGGAGTCGGAAGGTTACGGGTTCAAATCCACCTCAAGCCACCGGGTAGGTACCAAGAGCAAGTCCTTCACAGGAAATTTCTGACGAGCTGCAGTGTGAAACTCAGATTCATTGTCCGCGCTGTAGTCGAGAGCGCCTCTGAGCAGCTATTCTTGAAGGAAATGAAAGGGAAAGGATGGGAAGTGAAGGGAGGAGGGAATTGTGTTCTTGAAAAGGCGCTATAACAAGTGCCCTTCTACGCATAAGGGGTGGACTACTCGCTGTAATCTTTTCGCGATCTGCGTGTGTATAACGGAAGTGATGGTTTGTCGTTGGACCCTGGTAGTAGTTCGGAGTGCAAGCGAAGAACGAGATCCGTGACAAGGACGTTGAATCCGGAGTGGCATAGGACTGTCGTCTTCCTCAACATTCCACAGCAGGATCTATCCATGAAGACGATCGACTTTTCCGTCTGGGACCACGACCGGTTCATGCCGAACCAGTTCATGGGAGAACTACTCATCGATCTCTCCGGTATTATTATGAGAATAATTGATTAATTGATTTGTTACACCAGCTGCAAATGAAAAAATTTGTGAGCCCTATTTGTAATTCTAAATGTAAATTTAACTGTGTATTTGTAACTTGTAATCGTAGTTGTAACTGTAGGAAGACTGCAGGGTCGTTAGGTGAATGGAAGAATGTGGACGTGGAGAAGGATGGAGAGAATCAAACAAAAGATGAAGAGATGCTAGAATGATGAATGAAAAAGATCCTTTACAGAAACAATCATAAGTCGGCAGAGACGCTGCTTTATAGGACGTTTAGGTCATACAATGAGGGGAAGAGTTCCCTTGAGAACTGTAATCAAGGAAGAATCCTTGGGAACTATTTAAAGGGAGAACAAAGAATGATGTTTATGGGCTGGAGGAATGAATTAATTCATTAAATGTTATGTTAGTTCAAATACGTGGAGTTGTGCACATAATTATTTTGATCATCCCATGGCGTGTAGGTCTATTTCACGAATAATCTGAATATTAATAAAGGATATTAAAAATAAAATACTGCAAATAAAATGGTTTTTTTTAAATGTCCAAAATATAATGCTAAAAATAAAATATTCATAATGGAATATCGAAACTATAATTATTAAAACTAAAATATTAAACGTAAGATATTAAAATCAGAATATCGAAAATAAAATACTGAAAATGGAATAATTGTTAGGAAGAGAATGTTAAAGAACAGGACATTAAAAACTGGATATTAAAAATATAATTTTATTACCAGAATATTAACAGAAGCATTAGCCTACACAAAAATCAGAAATTGAGAACTGTAATCAAGGGAATAATCCCTGGGAACAAGTTAAGGGAAGAACAAAGAATTATGTTTATGGGCTGTAGGAATGAACTAATTAATTAAATGTTATGTTATGTTAGCGTTGGTGTAGTGGGTATGTTCGTCACCTTGCAGCCGAAGGGTTGCAGGTTCGAATCCACCTCATGTCGCCGCGTAGGGACCTTGGGCAAGTCCTTCACTCGCAATTGCTCAGCGCGTCGGCGTGAAACTCCGATGCAGTGTCCGCTCTGTAGTCGGGAGCGCCTCTGACTCTGAGTAGGTAGCTTGAAGGGGCGCTATAACAAGTGCACATACAAACAAACAACAATTAGCAGAGTGGATAGAGCCAATAACTGCGACCTTTTTCTCCCCTGCACACAGACGACTCCTACCTCGACAATCGTCCTCACTGGTATCGACTCAGCGAGGACTCCGACAACCGATACGGAAAGCGTCCACGGACGGGCACGATGTCCTCGTCGGACAGCGCCCAGAGCTCTTCCAGCAGCCGCAGCCGTCGACCGGACCGGGAGGGACCAGGCAGCGGGGGCGGCCTGGGCCTCCTCAGCCTTCGAAGGGAGGACTCACGGGGGCCAGACCACCGAGCTACCCTCTCCGATTCCCCGTCGCCGTACCGTGTCTATAAGGGAGTGGCAAGCAGGACCCTCAGTGACTCGGAGGAGTCGATAGCTAAGAGGTCTCCCGCAGGAGTAGGGGGTCCCCCTCGAAGGTATGGGGATCTGGCCGCTTCGTCGTCCAGGGAGCTGGGGTCGTCGGTGGGGCTGCAGCAGTCGTCGGGGGTCGGTGCAGCTGGTGGTCAGCTGTACAAGAGTGACCAGCAACTGACCAGCGCTCTCGTTGGGAGACCGGATCCAGTGGAGGAGCAACGCATCACATACACCGATGAATCCTGGGTAATTGACCAAGTTTTATCTGCTTAAATATATAAGCCCGTTGCTAGATATGGCATAAGAGTAGGTAAGGTAAGAGTTAAGGAACGCGAAGGTTATATATTCCTACATATAAAAGCAAGGAACTGGAAGACAAAGGAAAGTAAGATAAGTTAAGGTAAGGTAAGTGACAGTAAAAAGGAAAGTTAGATAATTTATAATTGTTGTATTGGGTAAGGTATATAAGGTGAAGCAATGTCAGGTGATGTTAGATAGAGTAAGGTAAGTGAAAGTAAGTAAACGAGAGAGAAGGCTATGCAAGGTAAGAAGATCAGAGAGTAGGACAAGCAAGGTGAGGTCAGATTAGTGAGCCAGCTCATCCGTCTGGTCCCCGGCCACCGGAGCTATCGGACACGGTAAGTCTTCCCTTGATTTGATACTTCTCCATACAACCCATATGAGTTGACGCAGCGGCGTTTCTAATGCAAATGGTGGCAAAATGGGCAGAATTAGTTTTTTATCTAAAAAATTACTTGTCTTAGGGTTTGAACTTTGAACCCATGGCAAACACCCCCCCCAAAAAAAAAAATGCGCCCTTGAATGAAAATACTAGATCTTATAAAACTAAATATTTTATTAAGTAACTATGGTACTTTAGAACAACTAACCTAAACCAACCAGACCGTATGCCTACCTAAAAACGGTGTTACTTCAACAAACCGCCTCTACAGAGGACAGTACCCATATGTGGGCGCAATACAAATTACGCTAATGCAATGCCGCAGTTAAATCGAGAATTTATATGGCGCCCGTTCATTAAACCCTTCAGCAATGCTTTCGAACGGTGGCGTTAATCCGTGAATACGAGCTCATCGTAAAATTATATCGCTCTTGGGCTCTAAATCTCGAAGTTAGTGCCGACTAAGCCCGTCCTGCTTATTGTGCTTTATCGCAGACGGACTGTTCAGACAGAGGTCTTGGATTCAGCAGAGGACAAAGCCTTGGATGTGACAGAGGACAAGGCTCCGGATGTGACAGAGGACAAGGTCTTGGTTGCGAAAGTCGATCGCGCAGCGGCGAAAGTGAGTCGACTCTGAACAATAGTTTATTGTGTTTCTGCAGCATAAGCTTCATGATCATGTGGTTATCGAGTCATAGACTCATGATCATGACATTGTGATGTTTATCGAGTCATAGACTCATGATCATGAGTTCATGACATTATGATGTTTATCGAGTCATAGACTTGTGATCATGACATTGTGATGTTTATCGAGTCATAGACTTGTGATCATGACATTGTGATGTTTATCGATTCATAGACTCATGATCATGGGATTGCTTTTATACCCGAGACTTACGATCATGTGATAGTTAACGTGATCATTACTGATCATGTGACTTCTCATGTCTGAAACTCATGGTCATGTGATAGTTCTCGAGTAATATACTCATGATTATGATACAATTTTCATGCCTGAGACTCATGATCATGTGATAGTCTCCATGCCTCATGAGCTTCATGATCATGTGATATTTATGATTATTCTTTGTTAAAGACTAATTTCAGTTTTCCAACCAATCAGGCTTGTCATGTGTGTCTAAACATTCTTTACTGATTCATAATCAAATCATCGTCAGATTAATCAAATCAATTCGTATCAACGGCGTGTGTAATCAATTGTTGCTATTGTCATCAAAACTAATTAATTGTTTCTCCAATTAATTCTATGATTTCCAATTGTTTTTAAACAAATGATATTACAATTCTATTAAGACAGTCTTCTTCTTATGTTGCGTGACTGATTCTCACCTATTGTTGTTGATTAGCTCGCTCTAATTTCGCGTTTAACTTGTCGCTACATAAATACAATGCTCTTAAATGAATTGCGCTGTAAAAAGTGTCTGCCACATTAGACAGTTATCTCTTTGAAGCCTGTTGGTTGCGTGGCAATCCATGTGTTCAGTAGGTCTATATTGATCAGTATAAACAGTAGCAAAACTTTGATAACCCTAATTTGTGCGCGTGCATTGCCAGATTGCCTCATACATATTTGTAGACATCTGGTCATAGTCATATACACCACCACCAACACTACCAACCACAGCAACACAACCAGCACAACCACAAACACCCACACCTCCATCACCAACACTACCATCAGCACCACCAACCCAAACACTACCACACAAATTAATGAACTCCAACACTAACATCTACTATGCAACTTATAGTAATGATAGGACTACATGCACCTGTATTTGCTATTGAATTCCTTCCAATGTGCTCAAGTGCACACACACATGCACAGCCACACACTGCAGAACCTTGGTGGTGCTGGGCAATTAGGAGTAAAGGACTTGCTCAAGTTCCCTGGTCTACACAATAGGTCTAGTCCTAATTAACTGCCCGAGTGCAGACTAGAACCTGTAGTTCGATTGTGTATCCACGAAACCCAGGGTGAGGCTCGAGGCAATCGCCCACACATTTACAAATAATTAGAAGCATAATAAATTAGGACCTATAGATTATTTAAACATTGAGAAAATGTTTGTTGCGTCCTTAGCTTGAACTGGAAATAAATGCGCAGTTTAACGGTCACATTATTTTACACAACACATAGGCCTTGGCTATCTGCGAAGGCTGTTCATCGTAGAAACAGCAGATGGCCTACCAAAATTCGTTTTTGCAGGCAGAGAACGCTATTCATTTGCATTTTATACCTAGTTCTTTCGTTCATCCCGAACCAAAATGGACATCCAGAAACAACTAGTTCGCAAAACGTCATTTTGCAAGAAAATTTAAATGTTTCAAATAACTATGTGCGCATCACGTGATAGCTTACTAGCCAATGACAGGTCGCCACGTCATTCCGACTGGCGCAGTTTGCACTTTTTACAGCCCATTTTAAGCTTCTGTAAACAAATCTAAATTGACAATATTAGCCTACTGTCACGATACGTTTCAAGGTATTATCGCCGCATTATACGTTATTAAATAATTAAGTTAATGCATCGTACACTAAGTTTTTATTCTGCGGATTATGTCGGACTGTCATCCGATAAATTCTGGTGATTTGTTTACCGATGTTGTCAGATTGCGTTCGCCATAAAAGCCAAAATGTCGCCATGTTGTCAGACAACGTGCCTATTTATATAGTAGCCTATTATATGTAATATATAATATGGTTCTGAACTGAAAATCCGGCAATTAATTGTGAAATGGCTGCCATTTGGATGGTCCACATTGGTTTATCCCTCTGTTTTCCTGATACCTGTTAGGTTACGTAATAAGCAAATAATGCCATGCTACTCCATCCGTTTTTAAAACGGTAGTGCCATTTTAAATCTAAGGAAAGAGCAAAATAATTTCGTGCAATACTTTTCACTGTAGTTAGGCAGCTTAGGCTATAGCCTATGATGTATGAGTAATTAGATCTTCCAGACAATTCAGTCCGACAAAGGTGCAGTCCGAAATGTGGTTGGTTAACTGATTTCTTCCAGCGTCAACAGACACGGTCATCTTTTTAATTGTATTGCTTTCTGATAGAGTGTTAATGAATAAACTAAGAATCTGTACTTCCACAATTCCTCAGTTGTAATATCTCTTTCGTGTTATAAACTTAGGCTACAATTCTGTTGCAACAATATGATTGCTTCCTGTTTTGACAATTATACCTTGATATTTTAGGAATCACCTAAAACCCCGAAATAATAACATTATTTTGAACACTTCGTGTTTGAAAGAAGTAGGCTATTAATTTGTTTTTTGTAAACTGTTGTGTGTCCAGATGGATTTGAGGGCAGATCCAAAATGGCGGCGACCTTACACTGTCTCATAACCGCTATCTTCTGTTGTTTACGTTCTTCTGCCAGTGGCTCCCTCTAGTCACTAGTGAGGTATTGAAACGTCAGTGACCAGAGAATGAAGTGTATCGACTACATATTAATATGACTGTGTATGCTGAGCCTGTTTTAAGTTTATTTCAACGTGATTCTGTGTATGTGTGTGTGTGAGACAGAAAGCCTTGTGAGGAAAATGACGGAATTTATTGCCGACTTTTTCAGTTCGATTCTCGAAGGTAAATATGATCACGCAGAAGCCAGTCACGTGTGGTGATCACGAATCTTTTTGCACAAATTGAGCGCACGTAAGGGAGTGTTACGGATTTCTGCTTCTCGTCTATGAAATAAATATAATGGCACAACTCAATGTCGTTCGCATTGTCGATTGTTGGAGCACAATCAATACTTATTACGATTATGATCTGATCCGGGAAAATCGTAATTTTCTCTTTCCTAATCGCAAAGATAAAAAAATAAAATAAAAGCCAACTGGCTGTAGTCCAGAGTTGCAGGATAGCCTATGCGTGGGTATGCAGCATGGACGCCTAATCACGGGCCAGTAACCTGAGAACAGGCCTATAATAGGGAACTGCAGCATGTAGACCTTTAGAAGCCTACTTATTGCTTGCTGCTTTTGTTGCGTTATGTTTTTGAATCGTCAAAACCAGTGGGTGGACTCACTAAAAGTGATAATACCGTTGGTTCTGTTTGAAATATTTTGGTGACATTTGGCCCTTGTACGTCAACATGAATTGCCTTTAAGTCTTTAAAATGTGATTTGAAAATTCATACCTTTGACCAAGCTATTGGCAAAAACCCTAGTTTTTTTGCCAACCCTATTTGGCTTCTCAGTTTTCAAGTTCGCAGGCGATTGCAGTGTAAGTTTTAAAACCGCGGCTAAATTTCTAAATGTATACACTGAAATATGTTAAAATTCTGACCATCTCGTCGGTTCAGCGAATTCAGATCTACCTTTTGACTATTGAATCATGGCTCGTGAATGTGGGTTCTTAGCGTTTGAATGGAGCTTGAGAAGTTTTTATTGTACAATTAACAGGTCTCTGCTTGGATGGGTCTATGCCTCACATTAGCGTGAGGTATAGTTTCAGATGATGTTTTATCGAATTATTGGAGTAGCCTATACACCAGAGGACTAGTGTGTTCAAGTAGAGGGTTATGTGACATGCATAGCATAGAAAGAATTGGCCTATGTATGTAACAGATATTTATGTTAAATATTAATACGTAGGCCAAAAGTCACATTAATAGTCCCTGTAGCCTATATATTTAGTGCAATATTATTCATATAAAATTATAAATATTATAAATAGAGAGGTCTAAGTGAGTTACCAAAATTGAAATTGACTCCCAGGAGCTGTCATGTGTGCCAATTTTAAAATCGAATTTTAAAATACCTGTTTTGCTGCCAAAAATTTGTTCGGGCTTCTTCTAAATCTGAAAGGAGACTTTGGGGATGTCCATATATTACGACCGCATGGAGGGGAGTGATGGTCGGTTCTAGGCGATTTGCATACGGGTGCATACGACGTGGAGAGGGACTCGGCAAAATGTACGAATACGCAAAATAAGTTCCTAGAACTTTAATACGTCCACATTGTCCTATTAATAAATCATTGTTACCCTACAGTCGTCCGCATTATTTTGATTACATTGTAATTAAATTCTTTTCGGATCTATACAGTAAACCATAGCAGATAACAAAGTTTAGCTATCAAATATGATTTAACAAAAGTAAATAGTAGCCTACTTTAGAAGAAATGCTTTGTAGATGACTTGGCTAATTAACTTTGTAAGGGAGGGGAGTAGAGAAGCTCAGTTGTACGTACGCATGGGGAAGGTTTACAAAATGTATATATATATATATATATATATATATATATATATATATACGGGGTGCAACGAAAACTTTTTTCTGCACGTTATATTTGGATGGGGCCTTTGATCGAGGAGCTTTGAACTTCGGGAAGAGAGAAAAATTACAATCTTCCACGAGAACAACACTTGTCTATTTGCACGAATCTTTCTGTCAATATACAAATCACGAAATTTGCTTCTTTTGATCGTTGTCTGTCGGTTGTCTATTGTTGTCTATTGTTGTCTGTCTGTTGTTGTCTATTGTTGTCTGTTGTTGTCTGTTGTTGTGGCTTGCCAATTATTATTAATATCTATTACTTTCGTTTTAATTTTTTTTCGTACAATTTACTTATTTCACCTTTTCCAAATAAATCTTTCTTATTTCCATCGTTTTTCTTATTTTGTTCGAATAATTTCATCTATGCAACATTCAGTGTCGTAGCTATCTTGGTCATAGAGTGAGTATTCGCATATTACGAATATTAAGATTTTCAAATATTCACGAATATTAACGAATATTAAAACTGCCAACGAATATTATATTCGTAAAATATAATGTTCTTTCAGGAAATTCTTTATTCTTCATTTTTATTATTTTATTTATGAAAATGTTCAACTTTTACTGAATGAATTGTACAAAATTGAGTTAGCCTACGCATAGGCCTATATCACTAAGTTACAATAACTTTAATAGATTTATTGCTAAAAACTTCTAGGTCTCTGCTGGGTCTGGTCAATGTGGCCATGCGGCATTCATAGGTCTATCACATTCGATACTTAATGTTAGTCACTTTGTCTGACTTCTGACCGTCCTCCCCAATTGAAAAGAGACAGAGCCACCGATGGCAGTTGGCAAGTAGCATGCAGCTAAACAGTAGGCTAAAATAGAAATATACTTTAATTGCTTATAATAGGAACTGCAAATTGATAAAGTACTTTTATATCAGTGTAGGCTAGCAGGATAAGTAGACCTAAATATAAATGCTAACACATGAAATAATAGTGCCAGATTACACGCAAAAATTATCCCGTTCTCAGCATAATAAGCGCATCGCATAAATTATTTTAATTCACCCTTGCCCTGAATGCGAGAGAATGTCATGGAGACATGCAGAAACTTAAACTGCTTTACCAAGTAACAATGCGGTTTCGATGGTTCACTTTAATCCGTTAGCGAATATTTACGAATATTTACGAATATTAAAAAATCTTAATATTCACGAATATTTACGAATATTAAACCCAAAAGTCACGAATACTCAATCTATGATCTTGGTTGTACACAGTGCACTAAGTCTTGTTCTGCATGATTGGAACACTAGACTAGACTAAAGCCATTCAATTAATTACTTGTGTAGATTTGTTTGTGTGTCTGTTAGGTGAGATCAGACGAGAAAAGACTTATCAATGTGTAGTAATAATTTGTGACATAGCCTACTATTGTACGTTAATGTTATGAAAGAAGGTGGGTAAAGTAAATTGTTAATCAATCAATCAATTTACGTTTATTGAAAGCATCAGGCTGGCAGAACTCAACTTGGTATTATAGTCTACATTTAATTAGTTAATGTTTGACCATGTACGATACTAGGTTGTAATATCTGTTATTTTTCGTAATTCTCGAAATTTCCAGGGCGCCCTCAAAGCGAAGTTCAGGGAACCAGCTTATTCACATGCCTCTAATTGGATTATAATTTTTGTAAGGTTTGGTCTTTTCAATGCGAACTGATAAGAGGCTCTCCCCGAACTATTGGGGTGCTGTAACATCTATGTTGATTTTATTTATGTTCTTCAGTGTCGTGTCTTAGTCCTGTATGTTCACTTATTTTGATTGGAACAGTGAATGCGTTTCATATGTGGTAACACATCGTGCAATAATATGTATACGATATTAAATTCATAAATCACCTTTTTTTCAGAAGATTGCTTTGCTTCCTGATCCATTGCAATGGCTTCATGGTTCCGATGCTGTTAGGGTCTACATATACTGCTATGACCTCGCAGTGCTTATTAGATATAGACAAATCCGCAGAATTCGATAATAACTATTATGCTATAGGAAGATTATGTTCTATTTCAGTATCAGCTAATCCGGTAATCTAGTCGGTTGCATCGCTGGCCCCTCCATTGCATAAGGCATATCCAATAATCGCACACGTCTTCTTTCTTTCGCCGTGGCTGGACGGGGAGCGCTTCTGAGTAGGTTTCGTGAAAGGGCGGCTACATAGGTGCATAGAATGAATGGATAAATTAAAATTCCTTCTGGTCTGCATGACCAATTGATAAATAATTAATCTCTGGCTGTTCAGGTATACGACGCCATATTGGCGATCGGAGTCGAAGAGAGGCGGAAGTAGACGAGCGGCCATCTTTGGTGACGTCATGGACGGTCGAGGATACAACCAAGTCCTGCTACTCATCATCGTCCTCACCTTTGTCCTCTTCCTGTGTCCTTCGTCCTGAGCTGAGGCAGTCCTCTTCGGCAAAAGCTTTTGTTTCATCGTCCTCATCGTCATTAGCAGTTACCACTAATGGATTACGTTGACTCTAACGGCCTAACTATCAGCAGAATTAATTGAGTAATTAATTAACAGCAATTAGCAGCATAACTAATTGATTAAATATTTAATTAATCGTTAGCAGGGCATTTCGAACTGTGGTCGGGAACCGGGTACCGACCGGATCGCGGAATGATTACCGGAATATTGCAAATCTGATATTAACTCAAAATATTAAATTGTTTGCATCCTACGGAATGTGTTTGACGTTAACGTAGAACAATGTTGTTAAGTGATTCTGGGCCCGTATGCACATGACCAAGCACAGGCTAATCTAGGTGTAGACTGCAGACCTTACACCCGACATAGCTAATCCAGACGTAGCCGTTGGAATTTGGCCATAATTTTATGCATGGACATAGAATAGCAAGAGTCATAGTCAATCTGGACATTCCTTGCACCCGACGATGCATGACGCTGGCTCTTCCCCCCTCCCAATTCAATAGGTTATAGCTGAGCGCACATGCGTGAAAGATAATTATTTGTATGCGGTCGTTGCCAGAGTGGGGTAAACAGATTAAGACCTAATGACGGTCCAGAGGACAACGACGATGGGCGCATATTGTTTACGCTGTCCAGCTAAAGTTGGCCGTCTATTGTTCACGATGGGAATAGCCTGCTTGCTCCCACCTCAGAGTTGGAATGACGTTATACCTAGCTTAACTCGCTAATCTCAACCCATGCATACGGAATTAACCCACTACTCCCGCATAGGCCAGACTTAAGCTACATGTAGGTGTAAGAGTTATACCTTCTTGTGCAATAAGTATAGGCCTACGTAATGCAGCAAATGTTGCAATGATTGACGTTTGATACGAATGGTCTTTCTAATGCGAGAGTGATCTTCCGCCTTCCAATTCTCGACCTAAACGCCACCAACCTTAACAGCTATACTCTGCCACTTCTGCAAATCTTTTCAGTAACCGAACTACGACCTTCTTCGAAATACTCTTTCGGACCACCCTTCTGACTAGACAGAGCGCTAGTGAATAAGCTGATGCCCTGCGCTTGGCTTTCAAGTTGCGCTTTAGAAATTTAGAGATTACGACTACGATACTGCAGCATATAAAATGGCCCTATTGTTATCAGGCACAGTTTGTATGCTATCCGCTGGGGGACGCGCAGCCAGTGCAGATTGTCACGCAGCAGATCAGTTGCATGATCGGATGGTGTGCGTCCATATAATTATAATACGTGCAGCAAAGTTGAGCGCTGACTGGATCCGGTCCAGCTGACAAGCCAAAAGACCCGCCAGCACGCTGTTGCAGTAGTCAACACTGGAGACAATGAAGCTGTTGACCAAGATGACGGCGGTTGAGGTTAGAACGAATCTGCGGATGGTTTTGTTTCGTCGCAGTTGGTAAAAACAACCTTGAGCGAGTTGACTCACATGGGCCGTCATGGTCATACAGCTGTCAAAGTGAACTACAAGATTGCGAATGGTGTCAGCTGCATGGACTTCTGGTCACCAACGGCGAAAGTACTGCCGGTGTCACGAAATAGAGTATCCCCCGTATTAATTGTATCCCCCCAAAATTAAAAAAGTCGAAAAAACCGCTTCCGCGTGTAGTTTTTTTGCAAATTAATTTTCATCTGCTTTGTTTTGAACAATGACACTAATTTGTATGTTTTTCCGACTAGATAATTTGTTTTGCCCTGTTTTTAGAGCACTTAAAACATTAAAAACACTTAAAAACACTCAGAGTCACTGAATAAATTCGAGTTGCCTTTATCTGAGCATTGCCTAGTACACTTAAAACAATTAGAGTCACTTAAAATTTTGATTACAGCATAAATATTTTTATTATGCGCCTTTTTCAAATAGGATGGTTTATCCCCCCGGATAGTATAGACCGGTTAATTCCATCCGGTGGGATAGACTAATTCATCCCCCCGGATAGCTTTCAGGGGGGATACTCCGTTTCATGACACCGGCAGGTAGATGGTTGTGCCTGAGGGTGGTGCACTATAAGAATTCCGACGTGGAAGAATTAAGTTAAAACAATTCTAGTTTAGGAAAACAGTTTTTACTGGTAATATGTGCAATGTGCATATAATTTTGGTTTGACAAGAGAATCATTTAAAAACGTTTAAATGTTCTAAATGTAAGTTTCTGTAAAAACGATCTGTGGTCCGCCAGATTTCTTCATCCGTTTTTGATCACCATGCGTAAGCCAATCAACTCATTCTCGTGTTCTCTCAGCACGTTGTTATTTAAAATCCGCTGAAAACTGTCGAAACATTTTTTACAGGATTTGAGAGTCAGTTTCACAAAGCGTTGTATAAATTAGACTAATCTACAAATGGGCGTATGCCTATTATAGGAATGCCGTGCGTATTTGAGCTAATAAGAGGTTCTTCTGCAAGTAAAACTTGTTAGGATATATATATATATATATATATATATATATATATATACACTGTGAGCCATAAAAAACCGTGCCACTTTATGTTTAGCTATATCTCTGTCATTTCTTTATCGATTTTTACACTTTTTGCATTATTTTAAACAGGAATCAATACTCTAAAGAGCAGAAATAAACATTATCGATTTCATCCTACATGCATGTTAAACTTGTCTTGCGAAACTGAAGACACTAAAAAAACACGTGAGAATCGATCAATGCTGCATTTTTACTACTTAAATGCAAACAATTTTTCAGTGCCTTTATTTGTTTAAAGTTTGTGTTCAAAAGGACTTCCTTTTTCACGTACACATTTTGCCAAGCGACGTCGCCACTGATCAATTGCAGTGTCAATAAGATGTTGTTCCAGATCGTTCCAGACGGATACGAGACACTGCCGAAGTTCATCAGTGTTCTGAATGCGCTTTTGGTACACGCGCTGTTCCATAAGCATTTCCGTTCCAAATCGTTATGAATAATGCGTCTGACCGTCGTTTGTGTAAGATTCAGCTCTCTCGCGATTTGTCTGGTTGAAAGATGTGTTTTAGGCTTGTCTTCCTGGCTCTGAACCAATTCATTGACAGCGGCGATATTATCTTCAGTTCGCGACGATTTTGGCCGACCACTTCCCGCAGCGCGTTCAACTGAACCGGTAGTTCTCAACTTTCGCAGAAAGTCATCTAATGTTTTTCTTTTCCAATTCTTGTTCGGAAACTCCTTAATTAATCGTCTAGAAGAATAATTTTTGCATTCCCGCAGAATTTTAATTAAAATTTTATCATCAAAGCTCAACATTTTAAAATTTTAACTCAAATTTTCAACCATCAACTTTATTTACATTATGCTGCGAAACGGATATGACGTCATCGCGCAAGTAAATAAGTAAATCGTAGAGATTTAATTTTTCTTTCAAACGACACAAAAAGATATAAAATTGTTAAAATATCGACCGAGATATAGCTAAAAATAAATTGGCACGGTTTTTTATGGCTCACAGTGTATATATATATATATATATATATATATATATATATATGGCGAGGCTACCAACTACAAACGTTGCCTCTGATTCTTCAGTTTTCGTTCAATTGGTCTTTATCATCATCCGGGCTGCTTGAAGTTTACCGTTAGCACTAATGTTCTTCAAGCTGTACCATCGATAGTAGCTGTATGAGCAGGTAAGGCAGCCGCGCTCGCAGTTGTTGAACCACCATCCTCCGTGGTGATATTTGGCACAGTTACTTGAAAATAATGGGTTGCTATCGGGATCCCAGGTTGTGAATTTCATTCCATTCAGATTCGTTCCTGCTCCCCATTCATTTGACGTAAGCGAATCACCGGCAGTTCCATTGTATCCCGAGAGACTAAGGCGGTAATTTCTGCTTTCAGAATCAACGGAAAAGTTGGAATAATCGGCGTAGAACCATGTTCCGCTGATGTAGACCTGTAATAAGAAATTTTTTAATTCAAATTTTTAAAACTACAGTTTCGAATCATTTTATCAATTCCTCGCCAGGTGAGAGAATGCATTTTACGCCTAAGAGCTTATTGCTACAACGACTTCCTGGCTGGTGCAGGGGCGGATACAGAAATTTTTGAAAGGGGTCAAAATTTTTCTCTTTTGTCACAACAAAATTTTCTTTGGTCTTTCGCCGAAAAATCTGATGACCTTTTCTAAATCGTTCTCCCAAAAATTTCTAATACCGTGACAACTCCGGTTATTGAAGCTGATGACCTTTTTAAGTCATAGGGTCACCCGGGGGGTTATGGACACCCTGGGTGTTATGGCCACTGGTCTTCTAAAGCTTAATGTGATAATAAAATGAACTCTAATCTGTTTATAGCTCTATGCGCATTCGTCCTTCACCTTTCAACTATAATTTGATGTCGCGATGGCAAAATTCAGATTTATACGCGTTGTTTTTTAAATTATTCAATTTCTCTATAATAGCTAAGCCTGACTATAAAAATTATATAAAAAAGTGCCTTTGGGATGTAAAATTTTGAAGTTGGCAGTTTCAAATAAGGGTTATTTGACAACTTATATGCGTCTTTTATTTCACGTCACGTGCTTCCTAAACATGAGAAAGTAACGATCTGATATACTATTGCTATTGGGGTGATATGGACACTGAGACACCGGGGTGATATGGACATTGTCCACATCACCCCGGCTGAACTTCCATACCTCCCAAACTGTGTTTTTTTAAAAGTAGATAATGTTTTAAACACACTAACTGATATTGATATAGTTTAATTGCTCTTTTATCAGAATTATTGCAAACAATGCCACGAGAGTTTCAAAATAGAAGCATTATGGTTCAGTTGTCTTTAGACAATGCCAAATTAGCAGGTGCAGCAGTGAAGCGCTGAATCCATCGTATGTGCTATTCCATGTAGACCTGCAGGAAGAGATCTGGTATACCGGTGTCCCCAATGTTTGGGCAGCTTTATGTAGGCTACTGGTGATGGCGGATCAATCCTCTGTCTCATGCGGCATACCAGAGGAGTCACTGGGACCATCATCTATGTCAGTGTCGCTCAACTTAGGCTACTGGAGGAGGCGCAGGCTACATAGTATGTGCCACTCAATGTAGGCCTGCAGGAAGAGACGTCTGGTATACATATCCCCATGGAATGTTTGGGCAGCTTAATGTACCGGCGATGGCATTGGATCTATCGCCTATGTCTACGGTATACTCAACGAACCGGAAGATTTCCCAGTGCCAGCATCCATGTCCGTGTCTTCAGAGATGGGTACAAAGTGTTGCCTTTTGTTCTGGTTACCAATGTTCTCATATAGTCAATGGCTTTTTAATGTTTCTTAGTAATTTTCATATCTTTCAGGTGCTATGGGGGTGATATGGACATTAGTGGGGTGATATGGACACCCCATGTCTATATCCCCCCAATCACGGGGTGATATGGACACCAAACAAAAATTCAATTTATGAATTTTCCAACAAAAAATGTTTATATTTTCCAGCATTTAATAACGTTTCAAGTACCTCTCCTAGAGTACTTTGAAATAGAATATTCACATTGTAATCTTTATTTGAACCTAAGCATATAATAACCAAAAAGCTTAAGGGTTCCATAACCCCCCCCCGGTTGACCCTATGCTACTTTTTTATTCTTTTACCTTTTCCCGCTGCATTCAATGAAAGCTTGAAAGCCTGAATTATTGATGATGGGGGGCACGGTCTGTGCAAATCTCTGAATGGAAGGGGGCATGGCCGGATTGGCCACGGGTTTCATATAATTCTAACTGGACACCATGCGATCATATTGTTAGTAAAATAATTATTTTCACTAAATCTCCTCACGCAACCTGCGCTTTAGCGGATTTTAAATTGCAGTGTTTGAAAGATTAGAAGTCACTATAGGAACATGTCAAATCAAAAAAATCAAATCATTTTATTTTGTAACCAATCACTTTTTTACAGCCAAAAAAATACAAGTCACATATTCAAATGGGAATGGCCACTAGGATGGGCCCTGAAGGGATCACTGACCCCGCTGACCTACGTACTTGTGAAACAAAAAGATGGAACGGCCGACAATTTCTAATCATTAAGAAGTGAATGATTACAATGATTACAACTATACTTCATATAACTTAACTAATTGAGAAAATGTAAACTCTTAACTAAATAAAAAAAGAGTAAAGATCATAAGTGCAAAACAAGTATGCGTGAGTGGTTTAAATAGACCATCATTATGATACTTCATAACACATTGTTGCCATTACCGACTAGGTGAGAGCGTACTTTTTCTTAAATAATGATAATGATGGAGATTGCCTGACTTCTAGAGGGATTTTATTCCAGATTGAAAGACCAGTGGCTCTAATAGAGAATAAACGAGAATTAGTGCGAGCAAAGATACTTATGTAGTTCGACGAGTTTCTTGTTGAATGAGAATGGATCTGTGAAGCAAGATTAAAGAATCCCTTGAAAACAGGAGTGAGCAAACCGTGGTCAAAGCGGTACATAAATTCTCAATTTCTCCTGATTGATAGAGTTTAACCTGCTCAAATTTTAATATATTAAAATAACAAAATAATGGGGTAGTATGCGATAAATAAGTAATACCAGCCACTATAGGCCTACGAATTACCCTTTTTGGAGTATTATCAGTCTATGCAGTCTAGTAGTGTAGGTAGATGCCCATATTAGATTACAGTATGCTAAATATGGATACACAAGCGAATAATATAGTTTTACACGGATAGAAGGAGGTAAGAGGTAAGCAGTACGTGCTATTATCCCAGTATTTTGTAGCCAGGGCCTACTATTCCCCCCCCTGTAAGCTGGAAGCAGTTCCCCTAACATAATTTTTTGCCTATATTGCAAGCGCCGAAGGCGTGAAGCTGCGAGTGCCGAAGGCACGAGACCCATATAGCGACTAGGGGCTTGTGGGAGCGTCGTAAGCTCCCCCAGCGGGGTCTGGGGCAGAGCCCCAGAAACCAACGCATTTTTAGCTGTTGGCATCGACTAGAGCGCATGTTTTAGGTTCTTGTTTGCTAGCTGTTTATGAACGATAAAGTCATAAAAATTTCACTATTTTGAATTTGCACTCTGTAATTATACCTTTTTAAGCCGTCATTTTCACAAAATTGCTCGTGAATTCAATGCTCAGAAACGTGGTTTAGGATATCATAAAATGTAGCGTCCTCATTATTTAATTTTTTGTAATTTGCACAATATAATGGTAACATTCTAAAATTTCTCATTATGGGTCAACAGTGCGAAGCTGTAGGCCTACATTAGTAGGCCTACTGTAAAGTTTGGAAAGGTTCAGCATTCAGTAAAATATCAACTTCTTTTTGTAGGCTATATCAAATTGAGTAGTCTACTGTCTTGTAAATGCAGTTGTACAATACTCAGCAACATCCATTTTGGGATCCAAACAAATCCCATGGACATTTCCTTGGACCACTCCCTGTAATTTCCTCTCTGGATTCCACCAGAGCGTTTCAATAGAACAATTCCCTCGAACATTTCCCTCAAATGTAGGCTACAAAAGTGTAAACAATTTGTATTTGTGCAGACTTCAATATAAGCCATTTGCTTTACTTGCTTTTGAACTTCAATTGTTGACCAACCAAGCTTTTATTGCTTGATTAATGTTTACTTAAACAGTCTAAAATCCTTTAGGCCTAATATAAACAAAAGTAGGCCTACTAATTTACTGTTGCTTCTTTGCCTCATATCACTAAAATTCATTTTGAAAATATCGTTCATTTTATTTGAAACCTATATTATAAAATAAATGCAGTGTCAGTAGATAAAAAATTTAAGCCTACTTTGAATTTTTTAACAATTAATGTAATTAATTGGAAGTTGTGAGAGCGAGTGTCATATACGTGCAGGGACAAATGTAGGTGAATACAGCAAATGTCATACTAAATGAATATCTACCCTTGAGATGGTGGGATGAACGTTCAATGGGAATTTACCGTGCGTGTGCAGGGAATATGGTACAGAGGGAGATGCCGGGGGATATGTCCAGAAGGAAATCTCTTATGCCTATCTATCAGTAGGGGGGAATTTCCTCTGGCAAAAGTTGGATCAGGCTACTTACTCCTCCCACGTGGCAAGCCCTGATGGGCGCGAATGTGATGGATGTGCAAAGACAAATTTATGTGAGTGTTAAGCAAAATTCAAATTAAATGAAAATTTACCCTGCATGTGCTATGATGGGGAGGGGATTGTTCGCGGTATTTACCAGATATAAGTCAATGGTAGATACTGGGGAATACCGGGGGGAAATGTTCTGGAGGAAATCTTCTATACTCAACTTTATCATCAGGGTTGGAAACCTTTCCCCTCTGGCCCAAATCGGAAGCAGTCTGCATCCATCCCCCATGGCGTAGTAGGCCCTGTTTTTAGCAATTTTTGAGGAAATACATTTTATATGATCTATCCATGTTAAATGCTGATCCACATAGACTCCCAGAAATTTTGTGGACTCTACCCTAGAGAGATGAGATCAATTAATACTTAGTAAAGGCAGCAGGGGGACAGGGTTTCCTATGAGACCTGATTAATATATAGTTCGTTTTAGTAAGATTAAGTGGAAGTTTATTGGAACAAAACCAATATGCTGCTAGTGTCAGCTCCGTATTTACTATTTGAAAGAGGGTTTCCAGAGAACTATGAGAATAGAAGACATTCGTATCGTCTGCAAACAATATGAAATATAATTTAGAAGAAACATTGAGGAGATCATTTACGGTATATAAATTAGAAATAGTAGGGAGACCAGGTTAGAACCCTGAGGTACTCCATATTTAATAGCTTTTAGTGCAGAGAAGGAGCCGTTGCAATAGACACATTGCGAACGACTTTCTAAATAACTTTTCAACCACTGAAGTTGATTGCCTCGTATACCATATCTTTCCAATTTGCTTAATAAAATCTCATGATCGACCGTATCGAAGGCCTTGGCCAAGTAAAAAAAACACCTAGTGAGTACTCGTTTCTTTCAATGGTCGCAGAAATTTTATCTTGCATACTTAACAGAGACATAGATGGAGAATGCCCAGCTTGAAAACCGTGTTGGGAAGAAAATATAATTAATATCGTTCTTTGCAAGAAATTTATTGATGCGTTCATACATAATTTTTTCAAAGAATTTTGAAAAGTAGGGAAGAACGGAGTGGGCCTGTAGTTAGTAAAATTGTCTCTGGCACCCTGTTTAAAAATTGGCACAATTTTAGCTGTTTTTAGAGCTTGGGGGAAAATGCCACAAGTGAAAGAATAATTTATGATTTCAGCCAATGGTTGAGCAGCCATAGCTAAATATTTGCTGGCAATGCAGGGGTCAATATCATCTATCCCCTTACTATGTGTGAGACGGATTGAATGAGCTAAATTCAAAACCTCCTCTGGGAGGTTGGAAGAAGGCCTAATGATTCTGAGAGTGAGTTTGTCAAAAATTTAGTAAAGTAGTTTGATTGAAGAATTAGGTATTTCATCAGCAAGGCATTTAGCAATGTTGGCAAAATACTCGTTAAATTTAATTTGCCATTATATCAGCATCATTAGTCTTGGTCCCATCAATGATGAATCCCTCAATGGAGGAATCAAGATTTCCCATTTTTACTATTGATTTAATCGATCTCCAGGTCTGTCTTAAATCATTATTACATTTGCGGAATTCAGCAGCATAGTAATTTTGCTCAGCTTTCATTCTCACAGTTTTATATTTAAGCTTATAGCGATACTTTACGAATTTGTTCTTATTGTTCAATGTGCGTAGGTCAGTGAAGTAATTATGATCAGGATCAATGTCAATATTGTTTAACAAGAAGCGGCTATCACCATCATTCGTTGTCAGCACCAGTTTCAGTTCATCATCAACAATAACAGTTCTTAAATTTTCAACACCAGATGCACACTCTATAAATTCCAAATCGTTCTCAATGCGATTAAAAGGAAAAATATTAATAGCACACTCAAAGCAAAACTCCAAACTAGATGGGTTAAGAGATCTCACATCATAACTTGTACAGTGGTGTTTGCTACTACACGCCATACAAGGAAAAATATTATTGGGTAAATTCTTAACTAAGGCCATATAAGGCTACCTCTATGTGAAGGGCAAAAGCGGCTCTTTTACACAGACGGTAGATTTTTTCGTTTCCGAGCCAAAACTCTCGTCCTATTTCTCCAAATCCATTCTTATATTCGGCCCAACTTCGGTTGTCGAACTTCAGAGATCCGTCATACCGGTACAACAGGACGATCCAGTCGTTTAAGGTTGGCAGTAGAACAGGACCATCTCCCAAGCCAGTACCAATCTGTAGCTGGAAGAGAATTCCTGTACAAAGAAATGAACTACTTAGAAAAAATATGTTGAAATCAATCATTCTATGACTCTGGCCGCCAGATTCAAATGAGCAGATTCAGAAATGGAACTGTGGCGAAATTGGGTTCGCCTCAGATTCTGTAGTGCCCGCCCTTCCCCCTGTCTTGCACGTGTATCTTTAAGCTCGACCGGTTCCTGGAGACGCAGCGTGACGAGCAGCGACGCTGGCAGAAATAGATAGAGCGACAGATCGATCAACAGTTCCAGGAGCTGCGAGGCCGGGCTCCGACCGATGACGATCTGGGGCGTGACGGTAGCCCCGGAAGTCACAGTACCGAAGATCGAGGTCAGGACCGCTCTAGACGGGGCGTGACCTGCTACAACTGCAGCCGGGCCGGTCACGTCGCCCGCAACTGTCGTCAGCCTCGACGCCCTTTCGACCACCGGAACGACGACGAGACGACCGGAACGGAAGCACCCACGCCGCTGATGTCGGTGGCGGTGAATCATTCGACGCGTTCGAGATTGCCGGACCGAGCCAGCAGCAATGTAGTCTACATTCGAGGGAGTATCAACGGGCGACAGCAGATATGCTTGATCGGAAGTCAGCTTGATCCATCTACGACCGTCGAAGGGTTAGCACTGCGACCTTGCTCTCGTTTTCTGATGGCTACTAATGGCACTAGCATTAATGTCCTTGAGGAGGTCCGTTTGCCCATTAAGGTACGGCATGGATTTGAGGCTTCCACTGTATTTTGGTGTCTGACCAAATTTCCGAGCCCATGCTAGGTATGAATTGGCTTCGGGAACAGCCGATCGGATCGGCTTTGGTAATGGTGCACTGTTCTTAGGACGTAGGCGCATACCCCTTGTAAAAGGGAATGGGTCTATGTGGTGCCGTAGAGTAATTGTTGCTGAAGAGGTTGTAGTGCCTCCTAAATACCAGAGCGAAGTCCCTGTTAGGACGCTTTATGGGGATTTGACTACTCTAGCGCCGGCATGGATGACAGAAGCCCAAGAGATTCAGCCAGGAGTGCATCTTGCTCGCGTTGTAGTTGGAGACCGCGCGGATGCTAGGGTAAGAGTAGCAAATCTGAGCGATGAACCTAAAGATGTCTAAGAGGCATTCCACCATAAGTGCAAGCTGAGTGACTCGCTTGTTGACGTCTGGGACAGTATCGTTACCACATGACCACCTCGTCAAGATGGTGTACTGAGTGTACTCATTGCCGACACGTTGCAGACAGGTGATCAAGAATAAAGGGTGGTTCACCAGATGCTGATGCATAACTGTCCATAAACTACCCTTTCCATGCCAACTAAATGATTATGATTCGAAATCAGACCACACGTGACCTGTTTTAAAAGCATACAAATATATTTTTACACCAATGGCCATGGAGGTAAGAACTTAAAAATTACGAGATTTACACGAAGGACAAATTATTACCATGGCAACTTCCACGAACATAATCAGAAAATTAAGTCCACTCTGGAATAAAAGGTTGATTCTAATAGCCCAATGTGTTCCCCATGATACTGCACACAAAAAGTTTTTTTGAGCATACGAAAAAAATGAGAATAAGAGGCCGCAAAGTCCAAAAATGCGAAATTTCTAGGTACTTTGCACACCAATGTAAGTTAATTAATTAGCTGAATCATTAATTATAAGGACACAATTTCTGTCCAGGGTGACGGCCTCTGTTGTCATAAACCCTGGTGAAATCGGATCCATCCATTGCATTTCATGCGATAATAAAATAATTATAGAAAATAATTATATACAGACTGTAGGTCCTAAATAAATAAGGTTATAAAAAAATTTAAGAAACGCACAAAATGGATACGAAAAAAAACTGAATTTTTCTGAAAATAAAAAACGATAAAACTTTTCTACAACTACTAGCTGGGGTACCCGACGTTGCCCGGGAATTTTAGGATTCGCCTCGTTCCCGAGCAATTCCATACTTCGCTCCCTCCCTCACTCCATACCTGCCTCCCTGCCTGACTCCATCCCTTCGTCCCACCCTCCCTTCCGCCATCCAGACCCGTTCTCGGACAATCCCTAAACATCCTCACCCTCACCTCTCTCCCTCCCCTCCTTCTCATTCCTCCTTTTCGCACCTGCTCCCTTCCCCAACCTCCCCTTCCCTCCTTTCTTTCCCTGCCCTCCCCTTTACCCCTCCCTCCATCCCCTTTTCTTTCTCTCCATTCCTCCCTCCCTCCCTCTCTCCCTCCCTTCCCCTCCCTTCCTCCGTCCCCTCTCCTTTCGAGTTAAAAGCTGAAAACTGTGGAAAAAGCTCGTCCTTCTTCCTACCTCCATCCCTCCCCCACCTTCCCCTCCCTCCGGCATCCCTCCCGCCTCCCTCGTCATCCCCTTCCTCCCTCTCTCCGTTCCTCCCATCCCTCCCTCCCACTCCATATTTCCCTCCATCACTCTTTTCCTCCCTTCATCCTTCCCTCCCTCAGTCCCTCCCCCCTCCTTCCGTCTCTCCTTCTCCCTCCCTTCGAGTTAAAAGCTGAAAACTGTGAAAAAGGCTGAGAAGATCTGGAACTGCTAGTGAAAATACACACAAATGGGAAAGTGAAGGTTTTCGGCCCCCACCATGGCCTTCATGGTGGGTGAGATACGCCGACCTGCCCAGGGTCCAACTCGACCCCCTGCGAAGGATTGGTGCCGATTGATGATGATGATGATGATGATGATGATGGTGATGATGATGATGATGATCATGACGACGACGATGATGATGAGTGATTTGGACTCTGTGACTCAACTAGCGCGCCTATAAAATCCAATAAGTCAGGATAATAATTTATGATTCTTATTTGGGGAATATATTATATTCCCACAAATAACTTCGCGAATGTGGATGCAATAAAGATCTAGAAAAATTGAAGTGCGCTGTTTCACTCAAAAGCTTGGAAAATACACGTGGACCTAAAAACTTTAGGAGACTTTGAAAAAATATTTATAGTAGCCTAATAGGCTAAGGCCCTAATCGTTTGCGCTTACCAGTCATCGGCAAGCCAGAGAGAGGATCGCGTTTCTGAAAGTAACATGTAAATAACATGATAAGGTATTTTGTCTGAGGATGGTTAAAGATCTCTGCCTGCTCTTTCTGAAGTTCACTTCACCTTCTTCCACAGCTTAGACAACACTTGATAGCAAAATGACATTTAAAAAAATGGCTGTTCTGATCTCTCTGTCACTTTTGGTTCATTTTCGTCGTCAAAGACATCTACATTTTTACGTTGCTAAGCATATTCGTTTTGTCTGCTAAGAGCCTTGTACATTTTCAGCCAGCCCTCGCCTCATTTGGGCAGAAACTATTCGAGTTTTATTATTCCACAGCGAGATATGATGCAGCGAATGTGATTGTAAGAATGGCAGAGGGACTGCTTTCAACACCTTCAGTCGCGTCAATTAATTTGTCGCAAATTGTCGGTTAGCCTAGGCCTAGGCGCTACTCAATTCTTAGTTCTGTCTACCCACTTATTTACTTCTCTTTAAATGGCACCATAAGCTAGGTGAAGTAACTTATGTAATTAACCTACTAGAAAAGATTTATTGTATATGATGATGACGACTAACGGTGGCTGTAGAAGGCTCTTTCTTTTAAAAAAAATCAAGTTCGGTTCCTTTTGCGTTCTTCTTTAGTTCTCTGCCGTCAGGCAGGTTCATATGTCCAATGACGTCACGCGTATCTGTTATCTGTTATCTTTTGCGTTCGTTATCGTAATAATCAACAGTAACCGAACAGTGACACAGTCACGGTAAAATAATAATTTTAAATTTTGAATTATTTTCAAATTCTTCCAGAAATACACGTAGGCCTACTCCATTTACAGCAAATGAAAATCAATGAACTATCAAACATTGAATTGCGAGTTGGAAAACTTGACAAGACTAAACGTGAATATATTTTTCTTGTTGGAACTTACCATCATGAAGGTGCAGTCGCTGTCGTAAAATACCTTCTGCGGAACGAAGCTGTAAAGGTTGCACAGTCGACTCTCAGCGTTGTAGCTGAACTCGATGCACTGATTGGAAAACATGCATTCTATACCACACATCATTTGTGACGCCGTGTAAAGACTTTCCATTGCGTCTTCTGGACCCGGACAGTAGTCGAACCAGGTATCGGCAACCATGAAATTCTGACTTAACTGCTTTTCACAGAGGAAAACACCCGGCTGCATAATTAGCAGATAACTAAACAGCCCGAGCGAGAAAGAGAGAAGAAATTCAGGATGCATTTAGCTGTTTCGTATGCTCGTTTCAGTTGGGTGTCTCTTCCCAAACGCTCTGAGTTAAACTGATCTCTTGGCTACAAATTCAACGCCTGCGGTTTTCAGCTGCATCATTAACCATGTGGTGTCGACAGCTCATCGAGTTACACACCTAAGGCCGCAAAATATTTTGCATAACAATGTCTAGCACCCACGAGACTATCATTTATGATTCTCGACATGACGCCTTTTGTTATATCTCTATTGTTTTAATGCAGAATCGTTAATCGGTGCGTCATTTGTCTTTTTTCGTGTTCACTTTTGCCTTTAAAATCGGTTTTCGTGGTGGTTAATTTGAATATGTATGAAATCGTTTTATGGAATATATTATCAAGCACGTGCGGTCGACAGATGATAATAATACTCAGGGCTCCAATAGAAAATTTTGAGGAGAGTTGACTGCGGCCGAAAAAAATAGACTTTTCTGATCAAATTTTCTGTCGACGTTTTTTTAGCCATCGCCTACGTTTCTGACTTCTATTACTCGTGATACGTTCACGACGGTTTAAAACCAACTTCTTTCCGCCATTTTAGACTATTTTCTTCTCTGTATAAATTTATAATGATAATTATGAAACATTGTGGCGATATCTGCATCTCTGCCCCCCACGCCCACCACGAATTTTTTAAGGGACCGTCTCCCCATCCTTCCTAATTGTCAGCCCATGAGCGCAGGATAATCCGTTGCATTTACATATAGACTACACGGAAATTGTATGGAAATTTCGGGTGGCTCTATAGTCTACAAGCTTATGAACTGAAACTGTATTTGGTCGCCTAGCACATGTGTCAGAGTGAAAGACTGACATTGAACATAATAGTTATTATCTACGCCGGCTTTTGTTACTTCTCATCGGGCAGAACCTGTGTCGCATATGTTGAAGGTGGTTTACTATAATATCAACAGGGCGCAAAACAAAAGAGCGCAATAAATTGTAGGGTGCGAAATTCAATAGAGCGCATGGTCATTAGAACGCATGGTCGAAAGGGCTAAAAGTCAGATAGCATAAGAGAATTCCAAAGGGCGAAATCATAGGGGTGAAAATGAATAGAACGAACGTTCAATGACAGGCAATTTCGGCAGATCGGTAAGTAACGCAAGTTTCAACAGGTGAAATCAGAAAAGGTCAATAAATAGTGTAAGCTAATTTTGTATAGCATATAATGGTCAGCTAATTATTATGCAAGAGCGTACAGGTAAGGTAGGCCCAGGTGGCTGAGTGGCGGGAAAGTTGCAGCGGCGCGACCGTCGCCGGAGAGTGAGAGAGACAGAGACAGAGAGAAAGACAGAGAGAAGGACAGAGTGAGTGAAGGAAGGATGTACGCTCAGAGTGAGATAGGCTTTGGTAGGAGTGCCGTTGAATGTTCTACCAGTATAATACCTTTGTTACTAATGCTGTCATGTTTCCCTGTTTTATAGCATTTTGTTCCTCGACTTGTTGCAGCACGAACTATCGACTCTCCGTTTAGGACTGTTTGCAATGTGCAAGTTAGAACAACACATGTGCGCAGCGCGAATCGCTTCTGCTGTGCTATTTATTGTGTAACAAAGCACATGATATAAATTTTAACCTTTCGAGCTGAATCTGTGTTGATTGTTCTGCCAGTAGTAATAATATTACATTTGTTACCAATGTTTTCATGTCTCAATGTTTTAGAATACTTTGCTCCTCGACTTGTTGAAACGCGCTGTAGGCTATAATATTATTGTGAAACGTTCAAAGTGCAAGTTAGACGTGACTTTGCAGAACTTGAACCTACACACTCATCTAAGCAGAGTGAACTGCTTATGTGGAATGCAGTGTAATCTTTTGTAGCAAAACACGCCTGGCGTCTTTCAAGCGACTTTTAAAAGGGGTAGCCGGTCAAAACCGCCCACACAAAACCGCGTACACCAAAACCACGCTCACAAAATAGCGCACGTTCAAAAAAACCGCGTACGATCATAACCGCGCAATGATAGACACAGGCAACTAATTGCGCTCTTTGCCCTCATCAGCTCTTCAATTTCATTCAATTTAATTGTACAGCACCCAAGTTTTTAATTCTGTGAGTCGTAATTTAGAAAAGTCTACTTTCATGCTGAATGTAAATGTTTAATAAGTTTTAATTGCTGCAAAATAAGTGTTTGCCTAAATGGAGTTGGATTGATGAAATCAATTCTTTGCGCAAGTAGAAGCTGGATTGGTGGAAATTCCTGACTCCCTGAATAGATACTGGATGAAACTAAGTCTTCGCTTTAAAAGAAGTTGGATCGATGGAATACTTTTTAACCCTTGAATCGATATGGATTTGACTGGATAAATTCAGCCATGATCGGAAATTGGCTTGATGAAATTTTTTGTTAAATAGAAGTTGGATTGACGAAAATGATTCTTACTTAAATAGCAGTGGACTTGATGAAAAGATTCTTGTTTAAATAGAAGCTGGATTGAGGCAAATAATTCTTATTTAAACAGCAGTTGGATTGCTGAATATGGTTTTTCTTTAGGCTAAATAGAAGTGAGATTGATGAAAAGATTCTTGATTAAATAAGAGCTGGATTGAGACAAATTTTTCTTATTTAAATAGACTTTGGCTTGATGAAAATTAAATTGGTGCTCCAGTGGAAGCTGGATTGGTGAAAGTAATGATCGTGCGCGGTGATGATCACGCGCCGTTTTGACATGCGCGGTTTTGTGTGCGCGTTTTCGTTTGGGCGTTTTTGTGTGCGCGGTTTTGTTAGGAAACCCTAAAAGCACCACTAAGGCTGGAAGCAACGTATGGACCCCACAAACACCAAAACACGCGGTCAGTCAAACACGTCGCCAATTTCCTACGTTGCGCGGAGACCAAGGGAACCAAACAGACATGGTTGACCGAAGGACGTTGAAAATCAATGCATCTTTGAAACGTTGGTAGCACTGAGGTTAAAATGGAGGCCATCGCAGTAGCCTATCATCCATGTAGCGCTTGAATTCTATATTGAGGAGCTGCTGATGATTTGCTTTGATAAATTTTCATAATTTCCTAACCTCTTCGCTGCCTAGGAGTAAATGACGCGCCGTGTGCCAAGACGCAACATGCAAAATGTAAAACATTTTAGTGTTGCGATTAATAATAGTTTCTGTAATACATTAACTGTTTCAATGCCTACGATTCATGATTATAGGCCCCCCATGAATAAAAAATATCATGTTTATGGGTGTGGACCTTGTTGTTACTCGTTTATTTTCATTAGATACCCACCACATAGGCCTCATAGCCTCTAATTTGTTAGAAAGTTTTGGGTAGACATACTAGGATCTGAGTAGTCTGGGCCTAATTGTCACAGACTTAGTAATTCTTTCACCCAGGTCCTATTTCCAGTATTTTATTTCAATACGGTAGGTAGCAAAATGACGTGCCTAAGTAAGATAGGTGTCACGAGAAGGGATAGAAGGAATACAGAGATATATAGCAGACTGAATATTCGGCATGATATAATACACAAAATCCAGAGCAAACGGCTACGCTACTTTGGCCATGTAACCAGAATGCGGGACGAGAGATACCCAAAGATAGCGGTCAACGGATAGCCTATGTGCATGGTAAAAGAAAAAAGGGAAGACCAAAGAAGAGATGGTTCGACATGATACAAGAGGACTGTCGGGAGATGGGTTGGTCCATACAAGAGGCTACACACAAAGCTCAAGAAAGAGAGAAGTGGAGATTTTCCATAGCTGGGCGGCTGTCACGTGCGAAAGCATCGTCGAAGCCATAAGTCAAGTAAGTCAAGGTAACAAAATTATCAATAAGTCACTAATGACAGCGTACTTATAAGCTTAATTATTATACTCCAGCAAGTTATACAAATCGTAGAGCGTCTGTGAATCGTTTGAATCAGTTTCCTCGCCAACTTTCGCCGATTTATTAGGCCTACCATATTCATCTAAACTTATATCCAAGTCTCTACAATCGCTAATATAACATACTAATAAATTGTTCTTTGCCAAATATCTTTGCGGCGATAGCCTAACGCCAAATATTGTCAAAACTGACAACACAAATCTAAAGTATCGCAAACCAATGTTGAAAACCATTTTGAAAACACCTAAGAACGGTTGGCATTAGCATAATTATTTGGTCCTTCTGGAACTACCAGAAAGTTTTACAAACCGAGCATAAAAGTAGCCCCAAAGTAGCCAAACATTGTAGAAAATAGAGTATTGACTTTTCGGGTGAAATACTATGAATAATAATCAGTGCCTCCAGTGCCAGACAAGCCAGAGATGCGACCGTACTTATGACGAGCGGCGCTTGTCAACAGGGCACACAGCATACACATTATTATTAATGACGAGCGTCGCTCGTCAATAGGGCAGCAAAGACGTTTCCTAATGGATTTCATCAAACTTATCAAGACATCGGCACACGGCAATGTTAGTAATAGGCCTAAATGCATAATAGTCAACCGCAAATTCTGAGGTATGCAATTTAATTAATTTTCTAAATAATGTTACTACAGTCATGTCGGAATGAGTAGGCCTACATTTTTTGTAGTTTTAAGACATTGACTGCAAAAATTAGAAGACAACAATGTCATGATAATGTAGCCGAGAATATCAACATTTTCCGATGAATTTGTCGGAGGAGTCGATCGCTAAGCGGTCTCCCGCAGAAGTAGGGGGTCCCCCTCGAAGGTACCAGGGCTGTTTTAAAGAAATTTTTAGAACTACACAACTCCTTCTTTCCTTTCCCGTCTTCTATAGTAAATTACTTCCAATCAGAGGAAATGATCTTTTTTGCTAGTGTGGCGAAATTCGCCTGAGCCGCCTCCGCGGTCTTGTTTACGCCGTCGATTGGCTTCGTGGGCGGTCGATTCGCGTCGTCGTTCGCTCGTGCCTGAGGACCCCTTCCCTCCTCCCTTGCCTCCTCGCACCTGACGGATCTTTTGGCGCGAAGTCCCCCCTGTAGTGCGCATGCGCGGATCTTTTGGCGCGAAGTCCCCCCTGTAGTGCGCATGCGCGGATCTTTTGGCGCGAAGCCCCCCTTGCCTCTTCCCTTGCCTCCTCGCACCTGTCGGACCTCTGACGTCGGACCCCCTGTAGTGCGCATGCGCGGATCTTTTGGCGCGAAGTCCCCCCTGTAGTGCGCATGCGCGGATCTTTTGGCGCGAAGCCCCCTTGCCTCTTCCCTTGCCTCCTCGCACCTGTCGGACCTCTGACGTCGGACCCCCTGTAGTGCGCATGCGCGGATCTTTTGGCGCGAAGTCCCCCCTGTAGTGCGCATGCGCGGATCTTTTGGCGCCAAGTCCCCTGTCCCCTAGGACACGTATAAATAGGACCGCCGCCCGCATGCATCAGCTCAGTTGTCACCGGGAAGTCTGCGGGAGCTGCCGTTGGGTACATGACCGTCCGCTGTTGGGGAACGATAGTTCGCGGTATATCACGTGCATGCCTGCTGCTGATGTGTGGAGTCGTGATTGACAATATATCGTCTGAAAACGTCTGTTGTCTTCGTGTCTTCGTGCGGTCGGGGAAGACTGTTAAGCCCTTCGAAAGACGACGGAGGCCGGACTTGCGCCCACCTGGAGCGACACGCAAGCCTTGCCACCTGGTGGGAGAGATCGTCATCCACTCTCCCGTCAGCCGCTAGAGGGCGCGGGCGGTTTCCGTTACACTGGTACCAGAAGTGGGGTACGCAGTTGTTCCAACCGACGAATAGACGAGTCTACCGAAGATGATGGACGACGACGAGGTAACGTTCCGACAGCCGAGACTTTTCGAGTTCAGCACGCCTGCTGATGTCTCTCCGCCTGCTGTGGGAAGAACGACGATGGAGAAGCAGCCGAGCCGTGGCCGACTGATCGAGCTCATTTCTGACGATGGTGAGGAGCTGGTGGAGACGAGTCCCCGTGTGAAGACGGAGACAACGGATTCGTCGAAGGAGTTGTTGGAGAACTTCGGAAGTCTCCTGCGGAACCGACCGACGCCAATGAAGCCGGGTCGATTCGACGGGACTGGGTCCCTGGAATCCTTTCTAGTACAATTCGAGGTATGCGCTCGTCACAATCGATGGACGGACGCGGACAAAGTGGATCATCTACGCTGCGCGCTAGAGAAGGCTGCGACGCAACTTCTTTGGGATTTCGGCGCGCAAGCTGACGTAAGTTACGCCCAACTGGTGGAGCGTCTCCGACAGAGATATGGGACGGACGGACAAGCTGAGACGTTCCGTAGTCAGCTGTATTTTCGACGTCAAGGGGCCGGAGAAAGTTTGAGCGACTTACTACACGAGATTCGCAGACTCGTTGTATTGGCCTATCCTGTCCCGTCCAACGAGACGACGCAGATTATCGCAAGAGACTCGTTCCTGGAAGCTTTGCGAGACAGGGAGCTTTCGTTGAAAGTCAGGGAGCGTGAGCCGAAGACTCTGGATGAGGCTTATCGGACCGCTCTACGCTTAGAGGCCTACCAGAGAGCCTCTGAGAACGACGATCATCGGAGACCGTCGAACCGTGTCCGTGGAACGCAAGAAGTCGAGCCGACCGACCGGCTCCAGTCGACCCTGGACCGCTTCTTGACGACACAGCGTGACGATCAGCGTCGTTGGCAGCGAGAAATGGAATGGAAGATGGACGAACAGTTCCGGGAGCTGCGGAACCAGTCTACGATCGACGACGATGGATCGAGACGAGATCAACGGCCTGGGGACCGCCGATTGGGAGATCGCCAGCCGGAGACTACGAGGAGAACCGTGACCTGTTATGGATGCGGTAGAGCCGGTCACGTGGTCCGAGATTGCCGTCAGCCGCGCCGTTTCCGGAACCGGCCGAGTGACGAGGAAACGACAGGAGGAGACGCACTTGCGCCATCGACATCTGTGGTGGTGAACCACACGACACGTCCGAAGCTGCCCGACCGCGCCAGCAGTAATGCCGTTTACGTTCGTGGAAGGATCAACGACCGACTGCAGATGTCTCTCATCGACACCGGATCCGAAGTGAGCCTGGTTCCGTCTTCAGCAGTGGAAGGGTTAGAACTCCGTTCTTGTACACGCTTGTTGATGGCTGCTAATGGCTCGAATATTAATGTTTTGGGCGAGGTCCGGTTACCCCTTAGATTTTGGGATGGTTTTGAGGTCCATGCTAACTTTTTAGTCTCTGACCAGATTTCCGAACCGATGTTAGGAATGGATTTCTTGAGGGAACAGCGTTGTCGCTTGAGTTTTGGTAACGGGGCTCTGTTTATTGGTCGCAAACGTATCCCCTTAGTGAGAGGGAATGGCTCAGTTTGGTGCCGTCGTGTAAGTGTCGCCGAGGAAATAGAGTTACCGCCCAAATGCCAAAGTGAGGTGCCTGTGAAAACCGTATACGGAGATTTGACCTCGGTGGCTCCCGCGTGGATGACGGAGGCTCACGAGATCCGTCCTGGAGTTCACCTTGCCCGTGTTGTGTTAGGCGATAAGACTAGCTCGCATGTGAGAATAGTGAACCTGAATGATAGTCCGGTTAGGTTTAACAAGGATACGTTCCTCGCAGGGTTACACCCAGTCGAAGTTGAGCCCGTTAGGATGGACGAAGGGAAGATTAATAGGAGTAAAGACGCTTCGCCTAGTGAGTTGATGTTGGCAGATTTGCCCGAGGATGTGTCGCCGGAAATCAGGGAACGTTTGAGAAGTTTGTTAGCTAAGTACGGAGACGTATTTTCCGTTACCGATCGGGACATAGGAAAGACGTCGGTGAGCACCCATAAGATTGAGACAGGGGGTGCCCATCCGGTGAGGCAACCGTTGAGACGACACCCGCTGCCGCATAGGGTTGTTATTGACAACCAGTTAGACAGTATGCTTGCTGATGGAATTGTGGAACCTGCGGTTAGCGAGTGGGCGGCCAACGTAGTACTGGCTCGCAAGAAGGACGGAACTTTAAGGTTCTGCATAGATTATAGACAGTTGAATGACCGGACGAGGAAAGACTCGTACCCGCTGCCGAGGATAGACGAGTGTTTGGACGCCCTTGCCGGCGGAGGCTGGTTCAGCACCTTGGACCTACGGAGCGGTTACCATCAAGTGGCCGTAGACCCGAAAGATGCGGACAAGACTGCGTTCGTTACGCGACGGGGGATTTTCCGATGGAAAGTCATGCCGTTCGGGTTGTGTAACGCTCCGGCCACGTTCCAGCGTCTCATGGATATTGTGTTGTCCGGTCTTAATTTTGAAGTTTGTCTTGTCTATCTTGATGACGTGATCATATTTGGGGATACACCAGAACAACATTTGGACCGCTTAGAGCAAGTGTTCCAGCGATTGAGGGGAGCGAATCTCAAGCTGAAGCCGAGTAAATGTCATTTACTGAGAAGGACTGTCTGCTTTCTGGGGCATATAGTAACGCCGGAAGGGGTGGCTATGGACCCTTCCAAGATCAAGGATGTAGTGGATTGGCCCACGCCGCAGCGATTAAGAGATGTACGCGCCTTCCTCGGGTTGTGCGCCTACTATAGGCGATTTGTGCAGGATTTCTCGACTTTGGCTGCTCCCTTGTTCGCCCTGACGAAAAAGGGGAGGATGTTCGTGTGGGATGAGGAGTGCCAAGAGACTTTTGAGTCGTTGAAAACCGCCCTGACGACCGCTCCGATTTTAGCGTTACCCAGGGATAACGAGACGTATACGCTGGATTGTGACGCGTGTGACGTGGGAATAGGCGCGGTGCTTTCTCAAAGCATAGATGGAGAGGAGAGGGTAATCGCGTACGGGAGCCGACTACTGTCCGCCGCATAAAGGAATTATTGTGTGACCCGTAGGGAATTGCTAGCGGTGGTGTATTTTACCAAGCTGTACAGGCAGTATTTGTTGGGTCGGCCTTTTGTCTTGAGAACTGACCACGCTGCTTTGCAGTGGCTTCAGCGGACTCCAGAGCCCATTGGCCAGCAGGGCCGATGGCTGGAACGTCTCGCGGAATTCGAGTTTAGGATATTGCACCGGCCAGGGCGAAGACATGGGAACGCTGACGCGCTTTCCCGACGGCCGTGTCGGCAATGTGGACTGGAGGATTTGACGACGGTGGCCGCCGTGACGGAGACCACGACTTCGGTTACGCCAGGTGCTGTTACGGGCGTTCCGGATTTAATGGAAGAAGCCCAGCGGGAGGATCCCGACCTGAGAATAGTACGCACTTGGCTGGAAGAAGGTGCGGAGGCGCCTGATTTCATGGAACTCCTCGCGGAAAGTGAAGCCGTTAAAGTTTACTGGCATCAGAGGGAGAGACTTTCTTTGCAGGATGGAGTGATCTATCGCCGAACGCCAGAAGGGGTGGAACAGTTACTAATGCCGAAAACTAAACGGGAAGAGTTTCTCAAGCTCGCGCATACAGGTGTAACTGGCGGATATCTGGGTGTGCGCCGAACTAGGTGGCAGGTTAGACGCAGGGCCTACTGGTTTGGTTGGTCGGGAGCCGTAAAGAGGTTTTGTCAGCGGTGTTCTCCCTGCGCCCAATACCACCGAGGTCATCCGCCCAGGCAGGGTTCCTTGCAACCCTTGCCCTGTGGGGAGCCGTGGGAACGGCTTAGCATTGATATTACTGGCCCCCACCCGCGTAGTCGTAGGGGTCATGTCTACATTTTGACGGTAATGGACGGGTTCACTAAATTTGTGGAAGCCATTCCAATGGCTAACCAGGAGGCTACGTCCGTGGCTCGGGCCCTGGTGGAAAATGTAATTGTAAGATATGGGGTGCCACTCCAAATCCTGACCGATCAAGGGACGAATTTTGACGGGATCCTTTTTGGGGAACTTTGTAGCCTGTTGGGGGTTGACAAGGTAAGGACTTCTCCCTATCATCCCAGCGGGAATGGCCTTATTGAGAGGTTCCACCGCACTATGAACGCCATGATAGGCAAGGTCATAAGCAGCCATCAAAGAGAGTGGGACGAGGTCTTGCCCCATGTCCTCACCGCCTATCGGGCTTCCTTGCACGAAGCTACCGGGTTCTCTCCGAATTATCTGATGTTCGGCCGTGAGACGAGAGCTCCAATTGATCTCGTCTATGGACGACCTCTGGAGACTGACCATCGCGCAACCAGCTACGCAGCCCACGCACAGGACTTGGCCGATCGAATGGAGGGCGCGTATCGCTTGGTACGGGAGCAGCTACGAGTTTCCGCCGAACGGCGAAAGCAGACATACGATCTGCGAGTTCGGCCCAGGAAGTTCTCTCCCGGTGATCGGGTGTGGTACTACACTCCTCGACGCTACCAGGGCCGCAGTCCGAAATGGTCGCGGATGTACACGGGCCCATTTCGTGTGTTGGAACAGTGCGGCGACGTCAACTACAGACTACGAAAGACAAGGCACTCGCGGCCTTTCGTCGCTCACGTGGACAAACTGCGTCCGTGTTTGGACGAAGGTCTGGACGAAGAAAATGACATTGTCACTCGCCCGCCTGACGAGTCCGCCGTTGTTGATGCTTCGTCGCCGGTGACTGTGAATTTCCAGGATGGCCGACCAAAGCGTGTGGTCCGTCGTCCGGCTCGCTACGAATAGACGAGTATTACGAACAAGAGACTTGAACTCTGAGACTTGTTGGTGCAATGGGCTATGGACATTTTAGAACGCTCAGGTTGTTGCGTTGTTTAATTATACGTTGTTATGTGTGGCCCTTTGGCCGTTTCTCGCTGTTGAAATGTGTAAAACTCGTGCTTTTTCGTCAGTTTGGCCCGTTGGCCGTGTCTCGTTACGATGAAGCTTAGCGTAAAGTGTTGTGGCTCGTTGGCCCATTTTTATGGACTCTTTGCATAATGAACGATGGACATTTCGTGGACGTTGGTCCTTTCTTTGCTTGGTTCCGCTTCTGTTGTTACGACTTGCAGGTCGTTCGAGGGCAGAATTGTTGCCATTGGCCCGTTGGCCGGTTACTGTATAATGCGGACGGTCTAGGGGGTTCCCTGTTTCCGGGAGGGTGTGTGGGCCCTGACCCCTCGAAATAGGGACATTTCGAATCGTGGTGGGAGGAAGATGTGGCGAAATTCGCCTGAGCCGCCTCCGCGGTCTTGTTTACGCCGTCGATTGGCTTCGTGGGCGGTCGATTCGCGTCGTCGTTCGCTCGTGCCTGAGGACCCCTTCCCTCCTCCCTTGCCTCCTCGCACCTGACGGATCTTTTGGCGCGAAGTCCCCCCTGTAGTGCGCATGCGCGGATCTTTTGGCGCGAAGTCCCCCCTGTAGTGCGCATGCGCGGATCTTTTGGCGCGAAGCCCCCCTTGCCTCTTCCCTTGCCTCCTCGCACCTGTCGGACCTCTGACGTCGGACCCCCTGTAGTGCGCATGCGCGGATCTTTTGGCGCGAAGTCCCCCCTGTAGTGCGCATGCGCGGATCTTTTGGCGCGAAGCCCCCTTGCCTCTTCCCTTGCCTCCTCGCACCTGTCGGACCTCTGACGTCGGACCCCCTGTAGTGCGCATGCGCGGATCTTTTGGCGCGAAGTCCCCCCTGTAGTGCGCATGCGCGGATCTTTTGGCGCCAAGTCCCCTGTCCCCTAGGACACGTATAAATAGGACCGCCGCCCGCATGCATCAGCTCAGTTGTCACCGGGAAGTCTGCGGGAGCTGCCGTTGGGTACATGACCGTCCGCTGTTGGGGAACGATAGTTCGCGGTATATCACGTGCATGCCTGCTGCTGATGTGTGGAGTCGTGATTGACAATATATCGTCTGAAAACGTCTGTTGTCTTCGTGTCTTCGTGCGGTCGGGGAAGACTGTTAAGCCCTTCGAAAGACGACGGAGGCCGGACTTGCGCCCACCTGGAGCGACACGCAAGCCTTGCCACCTGGTGGGAGAGATCGTCATCCACTCTCCCGTCAGCCGCTAGAGGGCGCGGGCGGTTTCCGTTACACTAGTTTTAACTGTACAGAAGTGCTTATACAACAGCACAAATCCATTTACAACTGCACATTTTGTGTACAGCTGCACGTTAAAAAAGCCCTGTTAAATTCTGTTCAAATCCAAACAGTAAACCACAGCAGATAACAAAGTTTAGCTATCAAATATGATTTAACAAAAGTAAATAGTAGCGTACTGTAAGATAAATGCTTTATAGATGACTTTGGCTGATTAACTTTGTATGAGGGGGGCAGAAACTCAGTTGTACGTACGCATGGGGGGGTTACAAAATGTACGGGGTGCCACGGAGGAAGAGGTCGAAAAACTTTTTTAACGTAATATCTGAATGGGGTCTTTGATCGAAGAGCTTTGAACTTCGGGAAGAGAGAAAAATTACACTCTTCCACGAGAACAACACTTGTCTATTTGCAGGAATCTTTCTGTCAATATACAGATCACGAAATTTGCTTCTTTTGATCGTTGTCTTTTATTGTCTGTTTGTTGTCTATTGTTGTCTGTTGTGGTATGTCTGTTGTGTATTGTCTATTGTTGTATGTCTGTTGTCTATTGTTGTCTGTTGTTGTCTATTGTTGTCTGTTGTCTATTGTTGTCTATTGTTATCTGTTGTAGCTTGCCAATTATTTTCCTACATCAAGTTGTTTTAAATTTTTCGTACAATTCATTTATTTCACCTTCTCCTAATAAATATTTCGTATTTCCATCGTTTTTCGTATTTTGTTCGAATAATTTCATCTATGCAACATTCAGTGTCGTAGCTATCCTGGTTGTAGGCCTACACAGTGCACTAAGTCCCGTTCTGCATGATTGACACACTAGACTAGACTAAAGCCATTCAATTAATTACTTGTGTAGATTTTGTGTGTGTGTGTGTGTGTGTGTGTGTGTGTGTGTGTGTGTGTGTGTGTGTGTGTGTGTGTGTGTGTGTGTGTGTGTGTGTGTGTGTGTGTGTGTTAGGTGAAATCAGGCGAGAAAAGACTTACCAATGTGTAGTAATAATTTGTGACATAGCCTACTATTGTAGGTTAATGTTATGAAAGAAAGTGAGTAAATTATTAATGAATCAATGAATTTACGTTTATTGAAAACATCAGGTTGGCAGAACACAACTTTGCGTAGTCTGCATTTAACTAGTTAATGTCTGACCATGTACGATAGCATGATGTAATATATAATTTTTCGTAATTCTCGAAATTTCCACGGCGCCCTCAAAGCGAAGTTACGGGAACCAGCTTATTCACAGGCTTCTAATTGGATTATAATTATTGTAAAGTTTGTTCTTTTCAATGCGAACTGATAAGAGGCTCTCCCAGAACTATAGGGGTACTACACCATCTGTGTTGATTTTATTTCTGTTCTCGGTGTCGTGTCTTAGTCCTGCATGTTCATTTGATTGAGACAGTGAATGCATTTCATATGTGGTAACACGTCGTGTATTAATATGTTTACGATATTAAATTCATACATCACCTTTTTCCAGTAGATTACTTTCCTGCCTGATCCATTGGTATCCGGACGTTTCATCCCAGGACGATTCATCCCCGGACGGTTCATCCCGGACGATTCATCCAGTGGACGTTTCATCCCAGGACGATTCATCCCCGGACGGTTCATCCAGCGGACGGTTCATCCAGTGGACGGTTCATCCCCGGACGATTCATCCAGTGGACGGTTCATCCCCGGACGGTTCATCCAGCGGACGGTTCATCCAGTGGACGGTTCATCCCCGGACGATTCATCCAGTGGACGGTTCATCCCCGGACGATTCATCCAGTGGACGGTTCATCCCCGGACGGTTCATCCAGCGGACGGTTCATCCCCGGACGGTTAATCCAATGGACGGTTTAATAGTTTTATGTTTTTATAGTTTTATCTTAGCCCCTGATGTGCAGATATAAAAAGTCAAAAATACCTGGATAAATTAGATATAATATAAGAACACCTAAATACTTGGAATGAATTAGATATGATTTAAGAAAACATAATCCTATAAAACATACAATTAAATATCATAAGAGAACACATAAGCCTATAAAACATGCAATGAAATAGATATAAAAAATCTAAAATACCTGGAATAAAATAGATATGATTTAA
Source organism: Lumbricus terrestris (assembly GCA_949752735.1). NCBI lineage: Eukaryota > Metazoa > Annelida > Clitellata > Crassiclitellata > Lumbricidae > Lumbricus > Lumbricus terrestris. Next base: position 44,895,756 of record OX457046.1, on the reverse strand, counting down.
GAACACATAATACTATAAAACAATGGTCCATTGAACGTACAACACTAAGCCGTCGACACTTGAATAGGTAATTATAGAACAATAGAATATGCGACTCTTCATCTGGACGTTGTATTACCCTGCCGACATGTGCGGAGTTTGGTTTCCGTTCTTGGGGGGTTAAGCCCGGGAAAAAGATACCATTTTCATGGTAAAAATGCTGATTCTGGACCTTCTTTGGGTGGGGTCTTAGCCCCTTAGCCCCTGATAGACTCCGTCCATGCCTGCCCGACTACAATTCATATAAGTCTCTATTAACCACCAGTGGATGAATCGTCCGCTGGATGAATCGTCCGGGGATGAAACGTCCACTGGATGAACCGTCCACTGGATGAACCGTCCGGGGATGAAACGTCCACTGGATGAACCGTCCGCTGGATGAACCGTCCGGGGATGAACCGTCCTGGGATGAAACGTCCACTGGATGAATCGTCCGGGATGAATCGTCCGGGGATGAAACGTCCGGAGATGAAACGTCCTAGAATCGATCCATTGCAATGGCTTCATGGTTCCGGTGTTGTTAGGGTCTACATATAATTATTGCTATGGCCTCGCCGTGCTTATTGGATTTAGACAAATCCGCAGAATTCGATAATAACTATTCGGCTATTGCAAGATTATGCTCTATTTCAGTCCCAGATAATCCGGTAATCTAGTCGGCTGCATCGCTGGCCTCTCATCCATTGCATATCCAATTCAATAATCGCACAAGTCTTCTTTCCTCCGCCGTGGCTGGACTTTGAGCGCTTCTGAGTAGGTTTCGTGAAGAGGCGCTACACAGGTGCATAGAATGAATGAATATATTAAAATTTCTGTCTGGCCTGGCCAATTTTAAAAATTAGTACCTCTCTGTTCAGGTATACGACGCCATATTGGCGATCGGAGTCGACGAGAGGCGGACGTAGACGAGCGGCCATCTTTGGTGACGTCATGGACGGTCGAGGATACAACGAAGTCCTGCTACTCATCATCGTCCTCACCTTTGTCCTCTTCCTGTGTCCTTCGTCCTGAGTTGAGGCAGTCCTCTTCGGCCAAAGCTTTTGTTTCATCGTCCTCATCGTCATTAGCAGTTACCACAAATGGATTACGTTGACTCTAACGGACTAACTATCAGCAGAATTAATTGAGTAATCAATTAACAGCAATTAGCAGCAGAACTAATTGATTAAATATTTAGTTAATTATTGGCAGGGCATTTCGAACTGTGGTCGGGAACCGGGTACCGACCGGGTCGCGGAATGACTACCGGAATATTACGAATCTGATATTAACTCAAAATATTAAATTGTTTGCATCCTACGGAATGTGTATGACGTTAACGTAGAACAATGTTGTTCAGTGATTCTGGGCCCGTATGCACATGACCAGGCACAGGCTAATCTAGGTGTAGACTGTAGACCTTACACCCGACATAGCTAATCCAGACGTAGCCGTTGGAATTTGGCCATATGCATGGACATAGAATAGCAAGAGTCATAGTTAATCTGGACATTCCTTGCACCCGACGATGCATGACGCTGGTTCTTCCCCCCTAATTCAGTAGGTTATAGCTGAGCGCACATGCGTGAAAGCTATTTGTATGCGGTCGTTGCCAGAGTGGGGTAAATAGATTACGACCTAAAGACGGGTCAGAGGACAACAACGATGGGCGCATATTGTTTACGCTGTCCAGCTAAAGTTGGCCGCCTATTGTTCACGATGGGAATAGCCTACTTGCTATCACCTCAGAGTTGGAATAACGTTATACCTAGCTTAACTCGCTAATCTCAACCCATGCATACGGAATTAACCCACTACTCCCGCATAGGCCAGACTTAAGCTACATGTAGGTGTAAGAGTTATACCTTCTTGTGCAATAAGTATAGGCCTACGTAATACAGCAAATGTTGCAATGATTGACGTTTGATACGAATGGTCTTCCTAATGCGAGAGTGATCTTCCACATTCCATGTCTCGACCTAAACGCCACCAACCTTAACAGCTATATGTATACTCTGCCACTTCTGCAAATCTTTTCAGTAACCGAGCTACGACCTTCTTCGAAATACTCTTTCGGACCACCCTTCTGACTAGACAGAGCGCTAGTGAATAAGCTGGTGCCCTGCGCTTGTCTTTCAAGTTGCGCTTTAGAAATTTAGAGATTACGACTACGATACTGCAGCATATAAAATAGCCCTATTGTTATCAGGCACAGTTTGTATGTTATCCGCTGGGGGACGCGCAGCCAGTGCAGATTGTCACGCAGCAGATCAGTTGCATGATCGGATGGTGTGCGTCCATATAATTATAATACGTGCAGCAAAGTTGAGCGCTGACTGGATCCGGTCCAGCTGACAAGCCGAAGCACCCGCCAGTACGCTGTTGCAGTATTCAACCCTGGAGACAATGATGACTAAGATGACGGCGGTTGAGGTTAGAACGAATCTGCGGATGGTTTTGATTCGTCGCAGTTGGTAAAAACAACCTTGAGCGAGTTGACTCACTTGGGCCGTCATGGTCATACAGCTGTCAAAGTGAACTACAAGATTGCGAATGGTGTCAGCTAGGTGGACTTCTGGTCACCAACGATGAAAGACTGCCGGCAAGTAGATGGCTGCGCCTGAGGGTGGAAGAATTAAGTTAAAAAAATTCTAGTTTAGGAAAACAGTTTTTACTGGTAATATGTGCAATGTGCATATAATTTTGGGTTGACAAGAGAATCATTTAAAAACGTTTAAAAGTTCTAAATGTGCGTTTCTGTAAAAAGATCAGTGGTCCGCCAGATTTCTTCATCCGTTTTTGATCACCATGCGTAAGCAAATCAATTCATTCTTGTGTCCTCTCTGCACGTTGTTATTTAAAATCCGCTGAAAACTGTCGAAACATTTTTTACAGGATTTGAGAGTCAGTTTCATAAAGCGTTGTATAAGCTAGACTAATCTACACAATGTCGGGCACCTATAACAGGAAATCCGTGCGTAATTGAGCTAATAAGAGATTCCTCTGCATGTAAAACTTGTTAGGCTATATGGCGAGGCTACCAACTACAAACATTGCCTCTGATTCTTCTGTTTTCGTTCAAGGGGTCTTTATCATCATCCGCGCTGCTTGTAGTTCACCTCCCGACGACTGTTGCCTCAAGCTGTACCATCGAAAGTGGGTATTGTATGAGCAGGTAAGGCAGCCGTACTCACAGTTGTTGTGCCACCATCCTCCTGTATGCCCCTGGGCGCAGTTACATGGACATAGGTCGTTATCGGCATCCAACGTTGTGAACTTCATTCCATTGAGATTAGTTCCTGATCCCCATTCATTTGACGTAAGCGAATCTCCGGCAGTCCCATTGTATCCTGACAGACTGAGGCGGTATTTGTTGCTCTCAGAATCAACGGAAAAGTTGGAATAATCGGCAAGGAACCATGTTCCGCCTACGGAGACCTGTAATAAGATTTTTTCAAATCCAATAATTTTTAAAACTATAGTTTCTTATTCGCGAGGGTGAGTGGTGTCAGAAGTGCTGTTTAGAAATGCACGTTTAAGAACTACTAAGAATGTATACAGCCTAGTCAAATACTACGATGATTATGTAAGACTAGGTTTTGAAATATTGCAATTTCTATCTACCTCTATGCGAAGGGCAAAAGCGGCTCTTTTACACAGACGGTAGATTTTTTCGTTCCCCAGCCAAAACTCTCCTCGTCCTATTTCTCCAAATCCATTCTTATAGTCGGTCCAACTTCGGTTGAAGTTCAGAGATCCGTCATAGCGGTACAGCAGGACAATCCAGTCGTTTAAGGTTGGCAGTAGAACAGGACCATCTCCCAAGCCAGTACCAACCAGCAGCTGGAAGGGAATTCCTGTACAAAGAAATGAACGAATTAGAAATCATTCTATGACTCCCTGGCCGCCTGATTCAAATGAACAGATTGACAAATGGAACAATTAAAAGTAGATTCGAGGAGAGGTTTAGAAGATGGCCAATTTCTGACACAAAGTAGCCTTAAAGATGTCTCAGAGGCATTCCACCAGTAAGTGCAAGCTGAGTGAGTCGCTTGCTGGCGTCTGGGACCGTATCGTTACCACATGACCACCTCGTCAAGATGGTGTACTGAGTGTATTCAATGCCGACACGGTGCAGACAGATGATCAAGAATAAAGGGTGGCTCACCAGATGCTGATGCATAACTGTCCATAAACTGCCCTTTCCATGCCAACTAAATGATTATGAATCGAAATCAGACCACACGTGACCTGTTTTAAAAGCATACTAAAATATTTTTACACCAATGGCCAGGGAAGTAGGAACTTACAAATTACGAGATTTACACGAAGGACAAATTATTGCCATGGCAACATCCATGAACAGAAACATAAAATTAAGTTCACCATGGAATAAAAAGTTGATTCTAATAGCCCAATGTGTTCCCATGATACTTCACACAAAAGGTTTATATTGAGCATATGAAAAAAATGAAAATAAGTCGAAAAATGCTAAATTTCCAGGTGGATCTAGACTTTTCCACAACACTGTAAGTTAATTAGCTGAATCATTAATAATACTGACACAATGATGATGATGATGATGATGATGATGATGATGATGATGATGATGATGATGATGATGATGATGATGATGATGGTGGTGGTGGTGGTGGTGGTGGTGATGATGATGATGATGATGATGATGATGATGATGATGATGATGATGATGATGATGATGATGATGATGATAACAACAACGACGATGACAATGATGATGATAAGAGATTTGGACTTCGTGACTCAACTAGCATGCCTTTAAAATCCAATAAGTTATGATAATAATTAATGATTATATTACATTCCCACAAAATTAATTAAGTCGCTAATGTGGATGCAATAAAGATCTAGAAAAATTTAAGTGCATTGCTTCACTCAATGGCTTGTTATTACACTTGGAGCTGAAAACTTTAGGATACTTTGCACAAATAATAGTAATAGGCAATGGCCCTAAGCGTTTGCGCTTACCAGTCATCGGCAAGCCAGAGAGAGGGTCGCGTTTCTGAAAGTAACATGTAAATAACATAAGGAATTTTGCTTGAGGCTGCCTAAAGATATCTGCCTGCTCATCCTGAAGTTCACTTCACCTTCTGTCGCAGATGAGACAACATTTGATAGCAAAATGACATTTTTAAAAGTGGCTGCTCTGATCTCTCCGTCACTTTTGGTTCATTTTCGTCGTCAAAAACATGTAATTTTTTTATGTTGCTAAGCATATCCGTTTGTCTGCTAAGAGCCTTGTACAGTTTTCAGCCAGCCCTCGCCTCAATTGGGCAGAAACACTTCGAGTTTCATAATTCCACACTCCACAGCGAGATGTGATGCAGCCAATGTGATTCTAAGAACGCCAAAGGGACTACTTTCAATGCAACACCTTCAGTCGAGTCAATTAATTTGTCGGTTAGCCTAGGTGAAACTCATTTCTTAGTTCTGACTAGCCACTTATTTAATTCTCTTTAAATGGCACCATTGGCTAGGTGAAGTAACTTTTGTAATTAGGCCTACTAGAAAAGATTTATTCTATACTAGCTGTACCCGGCCACGCGTTGCTGTGGCTGAAAAGACCCTCCCTCCCTCCTTACCTCCTTCCCCTGCCTCCCTCCCCTCCCTCCCGTTTCCTCCATCCCTGCCCTCGCTCCCCTCCCCTTCCTCCCTCCCCTCCCTCTTCCTCCCGCACCCTCCCCTCCCTTCCTCACTCACCCTAGTCTTCCTTTTCTTTGTCCCTCCGTCCTTCCCCGTCCGTCCGTCCGTCCGTCAGTCCGTTGTCGGTCCGTCCGTCCGCAAAATTTTCCTAGATCCTTGATATATTTCGCTTTTTCGAAAAAAAGCATATTAAAAACCCTGGCGATCGAATTCGAAAGGAACGTTGTGTGAAAATTTGAAAGCAATCGATCGAGATCCTTGATTTCGTTCAAACCAACAGTTGGATAAATATATGCGCTATAAAAAATGGCTATAAAAGGAAGCACGCATGTGCGCTATAAATAGACGGTCGTATTCGAAAGCAACATTGTGCGCTATAAATAGACGGCCGCAGTCGGAAGCAACGTCGGTTTGAAATTGAAATCGAGATCGGTCAAATCGTTCGCATAGTTGTGTTTTTTGGTCGAAAAGATTGCGCTTTTCCCTCAAAAGGCATTATAACAACACGCTTATGTTCGAATGGAACGGTTTGCGAAAATTTTGAAAAGAATCGGTGAAGAACTTATCGAGTTCTGAGGCCACAAAAAGTAACGTTTTACATTTTTATTTATATAGATGATGATGACGACTAAAGGTGTCTGTGGAAAGATCTTTCTTTAAAAAATTCCTAGTTTGTTTCCTTTTACGCTCGCTGTCATACAGTAACCGAACAGTGACACACGGTAAAATAATAATTTTAAATTTTGAATTATTTTCAAATTCTTCCAGAAACACATGTAGGCCCACTCCATTATTTTACAGCAAATGAAAATCAATGAACAATCAAGCAGTAAATTGTCAATTGTAAAAAGCGACAAAACTAAACATGATATATTTCTTGTTGGAACTTACCATCATGAACGTGCAGTCGCTGTCGTAAAATACCTTCTGCGGAACGTAACTGTAAAAGTTACACAATCGACTCGCAGCACTGTAGCTGAACTCGATGCACTGAGGCGAAACGACGCATTCTAGACCACACATCAGGCGTGACGCCGTGTAAAGACTCCCTATTGCGTCCTCTGGACCGGGACAGTAGTCAAACCAGGTATCGGCAACCAAAAAATTCTGACTTAACTGCTTTTCACAGAGGAAAACACCCGGCTGCATAATTAGCAGATAACTAAACAACCCGAGCGAGAAAGAGAGAAAAAATTTAGGATGCATTTAGCTGTTTCGTATACTCGTTTCAGTTGGGTGTCTCTTTCCAAACGCTCTGAGTTGAACTGATCTCTTGGCTGTAAATTCAACGCCCGCGGTTTTCAGCTGCATCATTAGCCATGTGGTGTCGACAGCTCATCGAGTTACACACCTAAGGCCGCAAAATATTTTGCATAACAATGTCTAGCACTCACGAGACTATCATTATTTTATGATTCTCGACATGACGCCTTTGTTATATCTCTATTGTTTGAATGCAGAATCGTTAATCGGTGCGTCATTTGTCTTTTTCCGTGTTCACTGTTGCCTTTAAAATCGGTTTTCGTGGTGGTTAATTTGAATATGTATGAAATCGTTGTATGGAATATAATTATTATCAAGTACGTGCGGTCGTCAGGTATTAATACTCTTTATTGTACAAGCCTGCAATAGCCTACACGGCGCTAATAGCAGCTTACAAAGAACGTACGCCCTACGAGGCTTGAGCTCGGGTCCGCTGATCCATGCCACTGTGCTATCCAATGCGTTACTGTCTACAGCCCACTCCAACCTAGATTCCAACGAGGGTAATAAACTTCAATTGTTTCCATAGTGCTAATAATTTTACCAGGTATAACAGTAGCACTTCACCCAAAAGCAGAAGCCTTGGTTGAATGCTGGTGCAGTTTGCACATTGGAGGATGATAGGCTACATCGTGAATTTAGTTCCATATTCCGTACGAAAATAATTTTTTCTCAAATATATTGCTCATTATTAATAAGCAATTGATAAATTCATAATGATAATTATGAAATATTTATGAAACGTTGTATCGATATCAGCATCGCTGCATTCGCTGCCCCCACGCCCACCAAATTTTTTAAGGTATCGTCTCCCCGTCGACGAGGGACGAGTGGAGGAGATGCGTTGCCCGATGTGTAGACCTGCAGGGAAAGGACTAAGCAACTAAGTAACTCCCCGTCCTTCCTAAGTGTCCCCCCATGAGCGCAGGGTAATCCGTTGCATTTACATAGCTTACACGTGCAAATCAGCAGAGGCCAGAAAATTACTATTAGATCAGACCAAAGCTAGAAAACTGCGATATTTTGGCCACATCATATTAAGACAGTCACACGACAACATCGAGAGCATGGGCGCTCGCATAAATTTTTTTAGGAGGGAGCAGCATGAAATTGAAAAATGCAAAACTGGAAATTAAGAATACAGGTAGTCTATTTTTCAAAGAGGTTTATTATGCAATTTCTCAGTTTCATTTTGTGTATTATTTTTAACAAGGATAGTTTCCTTAGAAATTTGTTAAAAATAAAAAAAAAACAGATGTTAAAAAGTAGTTTCCTAAAGATAAGTGTCAGTTTTCACGGGGCAATTAAGTGCTGCTCTAGCTGCTTCTAAATGGCCATTCGAAAGCCAATCACAGGGCACCAGCTTTTTCACATGTGCTGCATCGAGTCAGAAGCCTAATCCAAAGACTAGTCAGAAGGAGGCCCGCGTCTGGTAGCCAGAGGGCCAGAGTAGCTGTTAATGCAGGTGTCATTTAGGAAGGTGGAGGATCCGAGGATCAGATAATTATGGATTTCAATTCTTTTGAACAGATATCTTTGTCAGTTCTGGGTTTAAATCCCAAGGCGTGATAACCAGAGCCTCTTATCCAAGTTTATCTACAGTTTGACCTCCCTGGATTCTGTACTGGCAGCTTGCGAAATGGACAAAATTGAGCCTGGCTTATAGCAGACTTGGTTTATATAATTACAATGCTGGAGAATAAGCAGATCTCCCTGATGTAATTTCAGTGTCCCTTGAGAAATGTTCAAATCTTTGCGGTAGTATATAATTTTTGGCAGTTGTGATTATTTTCTCTACAGCTAGATTCCACTCAAGTAGACCATAGTCGATAGGTCAGTTGTTTGCATGGGCGACCGCAGGAGGGTTGAAAGCCAATAGTCATTGTTACAGTTTTAGCAAGAGCATGAACATTCATGGCAGAAAGTTATAAAAGCATGCATAATTTCTATAGAGATCTCTAAATGAAGATTTCTGACGTTCACTGTCTGTATCATTCGTATCATTTTTGCATTAATGCAAAGAAATTTGTTAAAAAACAAAAGTATTAGTTAAAAACATAGGTGTCAATTTTCCAGGGGCAAGTGCCCCCTTGCCCCTATGTGCGGGCGCCCATGGTCTGATGACGGGTCTCGTGGAGGAGGGAGGACGAGTACGAGGTAGACCGAGGATTTCGTGGCTCGAAAACGTCTGGCAATCGACTGGCCTCGTGGGTACACACCTGTTGAACGCGGCTCGTGACAGGATACTTTGGAAAGTTTGGACAATGACGATCTGTTCGTGTAGCCATCCGTCGTGTGTCCGTGAACAGGGAGGACATTTTGAACACCGGATATAGCTGAATTTCACTTCCTTTTCAGGTTTTCAATGTTGGAAAGTTCAATCTTTTGGTGCTGCATTTTAAACGCTCATAAATTTGACAAACTCACGAATATTTCTAATCGGCTTTAGGATCTCGTGTAAATATGGTCACTGTTGCCCTGTTTAAAATTTCAGACAAATCCTAAGAGTTTTGACCGAGTTATTACACTTTTTGTGGGGGCTACTTTTTATCCGGACACAGTGTATATCATTAAATTTTATATGTACATAGGATTCATTTAGTTAGGTTCTGCTCAATTATTCTTTTTAATCTTACTGTTTTTGTTACTGTGGTAACGCATGTCTACACGATGGGCGTAGACTTCAAGGGGGACATCCCCCGGGCCGGTATAGGCGCAGCCACCCTTATCTTATCTTATCTTATCTTATCTTATCTGACCATTTATAAAGCGCTTCTCGCAGCAAAAGCCTTTCAGAAGCGCTCCCAGTGCGTTTAACTCCGAGAGAAAAGACAAGTTTTTAGACGAGAGAAAGACGAGGACACACTACCAGAGAGGATGGCAGAGCGAACTGATGGGGGAAGCTCATTTCATAGGGATGGACCAATGCAGGCAAATGATCTGGATTGAGCCATGGCAGTCCTGACTCGGGGTACAAAGAGGTCAAGCCGATCAGAGGACCTAAGAGGACGCAGTGAAGTGGCAGAAAGGGGGCGATGTATCTGATCACACAGATACTTCGGAGCAAGACCCATTTGAGACTTAATGGGCATCCCACGCGTCCCGTGGGACCCTATGGGTCCCACGGGACGCGTCCCCCCAACTTCTGAGAGGCTTGGGACAACTTCCGACGATAGGCCTGGGATCAGCGGCGCCCGCATAATTTTTTTCTTGTAGGGGGAAAGGCTTGTAATATGGGCTAGTGTGTAATATGGGCCTCGACTGTTTCTCCCACCTACCATGTCTGCGGAGGGCTCTTACTGTGGAATACAATCCGTCCACCGATTTCAACTTCCTGTTTTGAATGTGTCCCTATGCTCATAACCTCTACACGAAACTATACAATGTTTTAGTTTTTATGTAGATTTCTTATAAAAAATTTCGAACTTCAGCAGCTGTTGTGTGGCTTAATATTTGAGTTATGCTATGCCTTTTGGTCTCAGAAGGTAGGGAATTTCTTCATCATGTAAAAACGCAACTATCTTGATATTTAAAACTTTCGTTGATCACGCTATAACGGATATTTCCTAAGCATACCAGTGTGTGTAATATGGGCCAGTGATCGAATGTGTAATATGGGCTTCTGCCATTCATACAAGCACACAAAGTCATGTAATATGGGCCACTTTCTGCACTAAGAAAAAAATGCTTTCAAATTTACCATGGCGGTCCATATTACACACAGGGTTGTGTAATATGGTCCATTTTTCGTATTTATAAAAAAATTATTAAAAAATTTATTTGAACAGATTAAAGAATAATTTCTTCATAATTTGATCACAATTCACGCCAAGTATTGCCTGGAATAAACGAAACGACGCATTCAACTACATCTGTACCGCGAAATAGTAAAGTTCCTTAGGGGCCCATATTAGAAGCCTTTCCCCTACGCACAGAAATTTTCGATGGATGGGCGAACAGGGAAAAATTTTCGTTAGGTCGCCGAAAAAACTTTCTTTTAGCGATCAACCTAGAATTTCCCAAAGACATACCTTTTCTATCCGCCAAAAAAACTGATGACCTTTTTTTATTTTTTATTTTTTTAGTCATCAACCTAGAATTTCCCAAAAACATACCTTTTGGGTCATCGCGCTGTACGCACTTACCTATGTGCGTACGTCTGCGGGCGCCGCTGCTGTACGCACTTGCGTAAGTGCGTACGCCTGCGGGCGCCGCTGCCTGGGATGGTCCCTCCCAAACTTTGCCATCGACTGCTGCTTTGTTTTTTTACTGTTTTGAAACGGTGGTAACTTATGTCTATACCTCGGGGGCAGACTTGTGAATCGATTCAGTTAACTTTCGTCAGTCTAGTTATCAAGAACTTCATTGATTAATTCTCTGTCTGTTCAGTTATACGACGCCATATTGGCGATCGTAGTCGAAGAGAGGCGGAATTAGACGAGCGGCCATCTTTGGTGACGTCATGGACGGTCGAGGATACAACGAAGTCCTGCTACTCATCACCGTCCTCACCTTTGTCCTCTTCCTGTGTCCTTCGTCCTGAGTTGAGGCAGTCCTCTTCGGCCAAAGCTTTCGTTTCATCGTCCAATCGTCATTAGCAGTTACCACAAATTACGTTGACTCTAATCATTGGTCCTGGGCACGACGTTAAACTGCATCCATCCTCTACCACAGGGAACCAGCAACTTCCCTGTGCCGGTCCTAAGCCCGGATAAAATGAGGAAGGTTTGCCAGATGGGTGGAGATACACTGGCAGTAAAAGACCAAGACCATTGAAATCCCCAAAAACCACGGCACAAGACAGTGACATAGCGACCCAGATGCTTCAAGGTGTCATGATGTGGAGCTGACACGTACAGGCCGGTCAGTACGACCAGTGGAGAGAGTCGGGGGGAGAGAGCGTGGGACACATACGGGCATTGACCCAGGTTGTCCTTCGTGCCTCTATCCCAATATTCTCTTCATCAGACTTGCTGGTTCAAGATGTTAATGGTATGGACCTGCAGACCGGACAGGTTGAAGATGGGTAACATGACGCGAGACAGACTCAAACAGAGAGTGGCGCCGGACACCTACGGGCGTTTAGCCCAAGGATTTCGATGATGATGATGATGAATTCGATTCTGATGTTAATCAGTTTCTATGCCACTAAGGATGGCAAAGGGTTATTATTTCGAGCATACATGAACTAGATGCAAGACAAAAATTCCGTCATGCCATCCCTTTGTTAGGTCTTAATAATATTATTGCTATTCAAGAGCAGGTTTATTAATTGATGCGACCTTGTTTTATTTCGTTGCACACGACCTCAAAAGTCACACCTCTTGTAGAACTCGTATACCATGTCTTATCTGATCCTCCACCTTCCAATTCACGCCACTCTGAGCCTAGGGCATCCGATACGACCTCTGATCCTAGCGTTGGCGTAGCCAGACATTTCCGATGAGGGGGGCTGTTTTTCCGGCCTGACCCGATGCCCTTCCTGACACCAACCTAATAGTATTACACTAAATAAAAAGGGAATAAAATAACAAAGGGAATAAAGTAAGAAAAACAATTGTTACTACAAGCAATTGTTGTGTTTTTTCATATTTAAGTGGATAAATAACCTTTAAAAAAACTTTTTCCTAAGCCAACGGGGGGATTAACCCCGAACCTCCTTGGCTACGCCACAGGATCCTAGGGCATCCGACTCGCCCTCCTGTGAACTAGCATACTCTTAAGGATACTCATTTTACTCAACGCAGCGCTCGTGAATAATCTGGGCCCCGCGCTTGGCTTTAGAGTGGCACTCAAGAAGTTTGGAGATTACGATCACGATTACGGACATCTTAAGTTATGATTTGTTTTAGAAATGTACGAAATCGATGTATTGGCTATTGCACATGGACGCGGCTGTAGACGGGAGCGCCTCTGAGTAGTGAGCATAAGAGCTATTCAGATACGTATCCAACGTCAACAAACATGGCTCACCAATAATGGCGCATGACATACGCAAATGAGGCTGCTATGTCACTGCGCAATAGCCTTATGCTAAACATAGAATATATTATTATTATGCATAGGCGTGAGTCATCAAACTTTACTTACTTCCTCAGTGTTTGTTATTTTACCAGGAACCAGAGCAACGCTGTATCCTAGAGCAATCATGCATGGGCTTGTGTAAATTGACGGCGCAGTGACTGATAAAACGTGAATTCACCTACCTGCTAATGAGTTGCATGTTTGTCAGGTACAATAGCAACGCTTCTGCCCAAAGTAATCAGGACCTTCAGGGGCTTGTGTGATTTAACTGTGCAGTTTTGCGCATTGGTGTCTGATGCAGCGTACATGTATATATTATGTTTGCGCCTTCAGTGCAAAAATCAATACTTCCGGTATTTTTGAACGAAGGCGATCACTTGGAACTCATCCTCTATTCCCTTAATGTGACTCCGGATGCTGGCTCCCCGAGTTGCTAAGTCACCGGAAATACTAAACTGGACAACACATGATCTGTGACGGGAAAAGTTGACAAAGCGTCAAGACCAAATTCCAAGATTAATTGCATGATCCATTCAGGTTTGAGCACAGAGATTTTCTGTGAATTGTCTTTCAGACAAAAACTGGAAAACTAGGTGGCCGTATTTGAACATCCATACACACAGATTGAAAGCAAATATGGAAGTCACAACATTGAATAAGCTTAACGACTGACAAGATTGTACATCGTGCTCAAACAGGCAGGCATGGGTATGAATCTGAAACAGTGATAGGTGCATTAATCAACCATAATCTAAGCCGACTATTGTGACTCTGGTCAAAGCTGAACTTATAATAGGCGAGTCGTCAGGATGGGCTTTTCACCACTGCCTTTGTTACTGATTCAATGGACGATTCGTCATGTTCCATTTCTGTGCATATTTCTCGACCTGTTTCAACCTGCGTTTTCGGCTCCAAGTTTCATGTGCAGTATGCCCGCCCGCTTTAAAATCTCAGTAGGTCGCGACAGGACCATGGGAGTTAGGCTACTCAGCAGGCCAAATAAATTAGATGTAAATAACAAATAAAAATTTCAAAGAGGCTCGGCAGGTTACAGGGCAGAAAAAAAATTAAGATAGATGGGTCAAATGACCTGCTGCATTCCCTTTAATGTAGGCCTACCCCGTAAATGTGAAATACAAAATGACTAATTAGTGCTATTCGTTGTAGCAAAATAGGTCTACTCGCGTAGCGCCTTACATTGCAGGCATCTTCACAAGGTGTATACATACAGAGCCAGAGCCGGTACGATCACGCATATTAGATGTGTAGTAGGCCTAACCTTGAAGTGGCGCTAAAGCAAGTGCTCATACATACATTAAAGAAATGAAGCTATAGCATCTCCTTTTCCGTTTTTTGGCTTCGATATGAGATTGGAACGTGAGATGGATGTCACGTTGTGGCATTCATCGTTCGCTTAAATATGTGTTTACCATTTCAGATCATTGTTGTTGCCAATTAATTACAAACATTCTTATGTTCACAAGATTTTTGCCGTTGTTGATTTCTAGTGTGCTTTGACGTGTAACTGGGTGCGGTGTGTCACCTGGATTTGTCTCTTTTCCTAAATTAAACGAAGATCATTATTTAATGAACTCTTGACTACGGACTCGCATGGGACGATTGAAGTCATTGAACAACCCTTCTACCTTTGCCACTGATATTTTTTTAACTTGTGACCTTCACGGTACGAGGCAATGTCAGATTGAGGCGGTTAGCAGAACGAAGACACAGAGGTATTTAGGTGCCAAGCACTGCAAGGACTTAGCAACAAGAAGCAGGGCCCCGTATCTGAGTCGCACCAATATCGGGAGCCATTGAAGGTCATGAGTCATTTATGTGGAGATATGTGAGTGGTTACATGACATTTGAACGGACGACAAAAGAACGTGCGACACTAGAACGGCGACAGTAGAACGGGCGACAGATGACCGCCGAGACTATTGAACGGCTGGACAGTTGATCGGGCGACAAATGACCGGAGGACAATTGATCGGTAAAGTTTCTTAATTTTTATGAGCAATCGAGCATTAACTGTCTTGGACATCGTGGGGCGCGGTGGTGTAGTGGTGGCGTCGTCGCCTTGCAGCCGGAAGGTTGTAGGTTCGAATCCACCTCACCGCGTAGGGACCTTGGGCAAGTCCTTCACTCGCAATTGCTCAGCGCTTCGGCGTGAAACTCCGATGCAGTGTCCGCTCTGTATTCGGGAGCGCCTCTGAGTAGGAGGGCTTGAAGGGGCGCTATAACAAGTACGCATACAAACAAATACCAAATTCAATGTCTGGTTGTGTGACAAATTTAACTGAGTTTAAATAATTAGGCTATATCAACATTTCTGACTTGCCATAGCTGGCGAGTGGCGACTATAATTATTATTGCTTCATTTAATTCCCCTGTGGCTTTCCTTGCTATCGAAACAGTTTCCAGAATGCGTGTGTTTCATTTTTTCTTTCGCTGACCATCTGGTCGTCTGCGGTTACAAGTCGGGCCTTGCATCTGAATCGTTTTGTACATTCGACATCGCCATGATATTCTGCCTCTCTTGTATTGTTTTTCTTTCAAATAATCATAATTTCATGGTATGAGCGTCGTTTTACCTTTTGGGGCTACATCCATGCATTAATGTAAAAACACATGTAAAAACAAAAAACTATGTTTCACACCTAAAAGTAACAGTACAACTTTGCATAATTTTCTCTAATATTCAGTGTCACCAAATGTCGCGCCCAACATTCAGTCAAAACTCAAAGTATAGGCTTACGTGCATAGCTTAGGCCTAGGCCTACAGCGCCGCATCTTGTGAGTTGTTCATAAGTCGGCCCGTTAATATGACGTTCCGGTTAAGTGTCGCCTGTTCTATTGTCGGCGCGTTCTAATATCGCCCGTTAAAGTGTCGCCGTTCAAGTGTCGTCCGTTCAAATGACCACCGTTCAAATGTCCGTACACCATGTGAGTATCGAGGCAGTCGTGCGATAAGTCTAAAGCAAGTGCTAGGCTATCTGAGGCAGATGGCCTATAATTATCACCAAAGCACTTTCAAAAGTGACACACGGGTGCCGAACAATGGAGCACACGATGAAGACTTATGGAGGATAATCTCCTCAAGGAATTAGACTAATCAAGCACGACCACTTTGGGGGCTAAGTTGCGCCCTTGAATTTGCTACTGTAATACAGTAATTGCGTGGATGCTCAAACATAGGGGTAGGAGGAAGAACTTCGCCCGCTACCTCCCACTAGAAAATTGTGGCTGCAAGTGAATTGCAAAGTGTATTGCAAAGTTGAGCCCTTGCACGGGGCTACGGTTGTACAGGAGTTACATGGGCGCCCATGCAGAGAGGCAAGAGGGAGCCTGGGAAAATTAGCATATGTTTTTAACTGGCATTGGTAAAAGCTGATTTCTTCTCACTAATGGTATAAGACTCACCAATGATACAAAGCGAAGCTGAGAAATTTACAGTTAGGAAACCTCTTTGAAAAATAACCGTGTCCATGTTCTTGGTTTCCTGCTCTACATTTCTCCAGTTGCTGCTTTGAATTTTTTTACATTGTTTGAATTTTTTAACATTATTTTTACTTTTTTACATTGTTTGCCCACCAACAAAATATCTGTGGCCGCCCATGCTAAGCGATTGTCGTCCCTAAAACAGAAGCTAGGCGACGCACATGAAGAAGCAGGATTTATCTTGACGACTTAAATTGTCACTTGAACGATCACCGTATACTACGTAGGCTATAGGCCAGCGGTTTTCAACCCGTGGCCCGCATGGCTTACAAAAATGGCCCACGGCATCTCAATGAATTAAGAAAAATATATGTAAAAATTGACAATTGGGACATGCCAGAATATATAATTCTTTTCTATTACAAATTATTTTATTTGGACGTTAATATAAATCGCATAAAACATTCAATTTTATTCAATTATATCAATTTTATACACCTTTAGTCAATTAAATTTTAGCCTTGTCACCCTTGTGGCCCCCTAATGTCCTTCAACTAAAAAAGTGGCCATCGTGTCCTCCAACTTACAAAAAGTGGTCCGACAGTCAAAAAAGGTTGGGAACCACTGCTATAGGCTGTTTTCGTCTCAACTATTACCGACATTCATAAACAAAATAATGACGTTATTAAATTTAGTCAAAACATTACCATCATTCTTCTAGAAAAATAACCAAACGTCATTCATTAGAAATTATCGCAGCGAAGCTCAATCTTTATCGTCGTTATCTCAATTACTACCGTCATTCATCAAAACTGCAGTAGACCCTAAATGAGCGAAATTATTGCAGTCATTCATGTAAATGATTGTAGCCTGAACGATTTTCAGCATTTCAGAGTTTACCGCGGTTCGCCTCAACAATAATTATTACCGTCGCTCGTCCCAAGGATTTACCGTCGTTAAAAATCTAACCGGTAGTCATCGTCATACGTGCACAAACTACGGCGAAGAGTAAGTAGGTCGACCTCTTCGCAGGCAAAAGACTCAGCGAAATGTAGCATACACAAGCTGAACATCTCAGCGTGAGGCGACGGCGCGCAGGTGATGTCCTCTGGATCAGCCTAGAAGAGTTTGAGGAACTCCTCGGCCGTGATTCTTGCCCTTGAGTTGACGGCCAGCTTCATATCGCTGATCTCCTTATCGACCTCTTCCATGAACTGCATGATGAAGTCGATCAACTTGTTCTGGTACATCTGCTCCGTGTGGAAGTTTGTTACCAGGAAACTCAGATCGTAGCCCTGCACCAACGACACACCACCATAATAAAATTATTGTATTGTATTGTATCTGTATTGTATCTATAAATTTCTATATCGCCTCTATCTCGCATTGCACACTATCCAGAGGCGCTCCAGTGCGTGGGAGTAAGAAAGGAAAAGTGGTCTTGAGACAACGAACAAAGGAACTTGGCTCACCAGTCCATAGGGATGAAAAATTATCTATTAATCCAACATACAGTCGGTTCATTTCAGGACTCGTTCTGATTAAAATAATTTTAATCGATTAATCTCGTAATTTATCGCAATAAATCGATCAAATTCGACCAATTTGGTTTATCTTACGTAGGCCTAAACGTGAAGAACTGTCATAAATGTTTTTACTGAATTAGTTACTACTTTTTTGTACAAAAGTCAATCGGACTTTAGTTTATAGCATTGGAAATCATTCATTTTGTCGCCATCTTAGACACCGCAGCCTACTTAAATTGTGAAAATGATCGCTTACCCCGGTAATTATCCACTCAAAAGCTTCACATTATCATTGCTCGCCATGCTATTTAAACCGGAAATAGACGCTTGACATCATGAAAGTAGCAAATATTTAATCGAAACCTATTCGAACAAACCATAAATATTATTAATCGTGGAAATCCACAGCCCAAGTTCATCAACTTCATCAACACGTTGTAGGCGGAAAGTATGGAATAGCAACGTCGGAGAAGTTCAAGTAAGGTCAAAATGTCAATTAAGAAAGTCAAATAGTCACAAAATCAGAAAGGCTGAAAGGGTCAAAAGTTTCAATGAATCAAAGGTCCAGAAAGTTGAATTAAGTCAAAAAGTTCCGAAGATCAAATAGTATAACACGTAGAAAGGTTCCAGAGAGGTTAAAAGGTCAAGCGTACCTCGACTGGTTTCCGGCGCAGAATAACGAAGTCCTCTGCCCTCATCATCAGGAACCGAGTGAACTTAGAACAGATCATCTTCTCAATGTCATCAGACTGCAATTATTACAGAAAACACAATAAAACAAAGAAAATGTCATCATGCAGAACTTAAAACGAAACCTACGCAATGTGGAGTAACATGCCTCACAACCAAGGATTGAGGGAATTGTGGTGGATGGGTGGATCCGATTTGACCAGGGTCTATGACAACAGAGGCCGTTACCCTGGGCAGAAATTTGCTCGGCATATTACAGCACTTAAGCGCTTTTGAGTGTTACCTCAGATTTCAAACATTCCATTCTTGAGGGAATTGTACTCCGCGAGTTTACTTAAAAAGAGGTGTATTCGCACAAAATCCCCGTATTAGGGCCTATCTAATTCTTGGGCTCGGCTCCTACAAAATTGCCTGTTTGACACTGGATTTGTTGATTTAAAGTTTTAAACGAATGTTGGTTGATTGATAGGATTGGGCTAAGCTTATAAGCAAATTGATGCGGAATCCCAACAATAATTATTGTGGAGATTTCCTGCACCTAGGCTGTTGAATTAGGGCGTCCGCAGAGAAAGGAAGAACGCATGGTTCGTCGTCCATTAAGGACGTCCAAAAATAAAGGCTGAATGGTTTGTCAAAATTAATGAGGACGTCCGCGATAAAATTATTATAGCCATGAGCGCCCGCATGCATGTAGGCCTTATATTGCCAAGAAAGGCATTTGCGGCTCGGAAAATTGACAATTATTGTTTCACTAGTCTAATAGGCCTAGGCTACATTTGATTTCTAACCAATATAAATTAAAACTAATAATAGACCTAGGCTACTAACGATCGATACTCAAAGTGAAACCGAGAAATTTAAATTTATAAACCTCTATGAAAAATTCCCATGCCTTTAATTTCCTGATTTGCATTTTTGAAGGTCTTGATAAAAGTTCAACCGTAACCCCCTTGTGTGTTGCCCCGCCTGTTGGCACCACGATTATGATGACTGCCTATTAGTAAGGTTAAATCTCAGAGCAGCTGCACCTGTTTGATGGCGATACTGATCCTGAGTGAGTTGATGGAGCCTTCGATGAGGCATCTCTCTCGTTCGTTGCGACAGATGCAGACTGGATTCAGCAACAGCTCACTGCCAGATCTGAAAGAAGCAGAAGAAATGCAGCGCTCGTGAATAAGCTGGTGCCCTGCGCTTGGCTTTCCATCTAAAACCTTCCCACCGTAGATGACTTTAGCTCGTAGTAAACTCTGATAAGGATACAGAAAAGCTTAGTTCCGTGTAGGCCTACGCATAGTGGGCGGGGCTCCACAAAATTAATGTTTTAGCTAGGTGCAAGGGGGAAGGGGTTGAAAACACGATCTTTGCGCAATTATATGGATGGGTTCTATAGTTACTCGTCTATTTACTTCTACAACCTACATCCTTTATTTACCTGGCTTCTAGAATCTGCATCATTTATTTACCTGGCTTCTACAATCTACATACGGTACTTTATTTACCTGGCCAGCTTTTACAATCTACATCCTTTATTTACCTGGCTTCTACAATCTACATCCTTTATTTACCTGGCTTCTACAATCTACATCCTTTATTTACCTGGCTTCTACAATCTGCATACGGTACTTTATTTACCTGGCTTTTACAATCTACATCCTTTATTTACCTGGCTTCTACAATCTACATCCTTTATCTACCTGGCTTCTACAATCTACATACGGTACCTTATTTACCTGGCCAGCTTTTACAATCTACATCCTTTATTTACCTGGCTTCTACAATCTACATCCTTTATTTACCTGGCTTCTACAATCTGCATACGGTACTTTATTTACCTGGCTTTTACAATCTACATCCTTTATTTACCTGGCTTCTACAATCTACATCCTTTATTTACCTGGCTTCTACAATCTGCATACGGTACTTTATTTACCTGGCTTTTACAATCTACATCCTTTATTTACCTGGCTTCTACAATCTACATCCTTTATCTACCTGGCTTCTACAATCTACATACGGTACTTTATGCTTCTACAATTTACATACTTTATTTACTTGGCTTCTACAATCTACATTTAGGTCTACAACTCTACATCCTTTATTTACCTGACTTCTATCTCTGGTTTGTTGTGCCTCTCGACGACCTGTGAGGAGAAGTTCTGCAGACACATGGCTGCCGTCAAAGTGTTCCTCACGGCCTTCAGATATGGCTGAAGTGTAATCGACTGCAAATTGAACAGACCACCACAGTTTAAGACCATCGATCATCCCACATAGGCTACTATACGAGAGGAAACGCGAAGGGCCCATGATAGAAAATTTCTCTCGGGTATTGGGTGCATGGATGACGGACCTGAAAAGGCGCTACAGAAATGCACGAGGCACAAATGAAGGAGAATTTTCGATGGATGGGCGAACAGGGAAAAATTTTCGTTAGGTCGCCGAAAAAACTTTCTTTTAGCGATCAACCTAGAATTTCCCAAAGACATACCTTTTCTATCCGCCAAAAAAACTGATGACCTTTTTTATTTTTTATTTTTTTTAGTCATCAACCTAGAATTTCCCAAAAACATACCTTTTGGGTCATCGCGCTGTACGCACTTACCTATGTGCGTACGTCTGCGGGCGCCGCTGCTGTACGCACTTGCGTAAGTGCGTACGCCTGCGGGCGCCGCTGCCTGGGATGGTCCCTCCCAAACTTTGCCATCGACTGCTGCTTTGCTTTTTTTACTGTTTTGAAACGGTGGTAACTTATGTCTATACCTCGGGGGCAGACTTGTGAATCGATTCAGTTAACTTTCGTCAGTCCAGTTATCAAGAACTTCATTGATTAATTCTCTGTCTGTTCAGTTATACGACGCCATATTGGCGATCGTAGTCGAAGAGAGGCGGAATTAGACGAGCGGCCATCTTTGGTGACGTCATGGACGGTCGAGGATACAACGAAGTCCTGCTACTCATCACCGTCCTCACCTTTGTCCTCTTCCTGTGTCCTTCGTCCTGAGTTGAGGCAGTCCTCTTCGGCCAAAGCTTTCGTTTCATCGTCCAATCGTCATTAGCAGTTACCACAAATTACGTTGACTCTAATCATTGGTCCTGGGCACGACGTTAAACTGCATCCATCCTCTGCCACAGGGAACCAACAACTTCCCTGTGCCGGTCCTAAGCCCGGATAAAATGAGGAAGGTTTGCCAGATGGGTGGAGATACGCTGGCAGTAAAAGACCAAGACCATAGAAATCCCCAAAAACCATGGCACAAGTGACATAGCGACCCAGATGCTTCAAGGTGTCATGATGTGGAGTTGACATGCGCAGGCCGGTCAGGACAGACCAGTGGAGAGAGTCGGGGGAGAGAGCGTGGGACACATACGGGCATTGACCCAGGTTGTCCTTCGTGCCTCTCTCCCAATATTCTCTTCAATCAGACAAGGTGGTCTAGCTGCTCCAAGATGTTAATGGTATGGACGGACCGGTTGAAGCTGGGAGCATGACGCGAGACAGACTCAGACAGAGAGTGGCGTCGGACACCTACGGGTATTTGGCCCATGGATTTTGATGATGATGATGATGATGATGATGATGAATCATTAATGGACTAACTAGCAGGAGAATTAGTTGAGTAATTAATCAACAGCAATCTTCCACATCCCCAATTCTCGACCTAAACGCCACCAACCTTAACAGCCATACTCTGCCACTTCTGCAAATCTTTTCAGTAACCGAACTACGACCTTCTTCGAAATACTCTTTCGGACAGTAATTGTGACTAGGCAGAGCGCTAATGAATAAGCTGGTGCCCTGCGCTTGTCTTTCAAGTTGCGCTTTACAAATTGAGAGATTACGATTACGATACTGCAGCATATAAAATAGCCCTATTGTTATCAGGCACAGTTTGTATGTTATCCGTTGCGTGACAATCTGCACTGATTGTCACGCAGCAGATCAGTTACATGATCGGATGGTGTGCGACCATATAATATTATAATACGTGCAGCAAAGTTGAGCGCTGACTGGATCCGCTCCAGCTGACACGCCGAAGCACCCGCCAGTACGCTGTTGCAGTAGTCAACCCTGGAGACAATGAAGCTGTTGACTAAGATGACGGCGGTTGAGGTTGGGACGAATCTGCGGATGGTTTTGATTCGTCGCAGTACTGTTGGTAAGAACAACCTTGAGCGAGTTGACTCACTTGTGCCGTCATGGTCAAACAGCTGTCAAAGTGAACTACAAGATTGCGAAGATTAGCTGCATGGACTTCTGGTCACCAACGGCGAAAGTACTGCCGGTGTCATGAAACGGAGTATCCCCCCTGAAAGCTATCCGGGGGGATGAATTAATCTATCCTTCCGGATGGAATTAACCGGTCTATACTATCCGGGGGGATAAACCATTCTATTTCCTTTTTTGAAAAATGCGCATAATAAAAATATTTATACTGTAATCAAAATTTAAAGTGACTCTAATTGTTTTAAGTGTCCTAGGCAATGCTCAGATAAAGGCAACTCGAATTTATTTAGTGACTCTGAGTGTTCTTAAGTGTTTTAAATGTTTTAAGTGCTCTAAAAACAGGGCAAAACAAATTATCTAGTCGGAATAAACATACATGTTAGTGTCATTATTTTCAAAACAAAGCAGATGAAAATTAATTTGCAAAAAAAACTACTCGCGGAAGCGGTTTTTTCGACTTTTTTAATTTTGGGGGGATACAATTAATACGGGGATACTCTATTTCGTGACACCGGCAAGTAGATGGTTGCGCCTGAAGGTGGTGCACTATTAGAATTCCGACGTGGAAGAATTAAGTAAAAAATTCTAGTTTAGGAAAACAGCTTTTACTGGTAGCCTAATATGTGCAATGTGCATATAATTTTGACTTGACAAGAGAATCATTTAAAAACGTTTAAAAGTTCTAATATATGTGCGTTTCTGTAAAAACGATCTGTGGTCCGCCAGATTTCTTCATCCGTTTTTGATCACCATGCGTAAGCCAATCAACTCATTCTTGTGTTCTCACTGCATGTTATTATTTAAAATCCGCTGAAAACTGTCGAAACATTTTTTACAGGATTTGAGAGTCAGTTTCACAAAGCGTTGCATTAAACTAGACTAATCTACAAAATGGCGTGTGCCTATTAGGCTATAGGAAATCCTTGCGTAGTTGAGTTAAGAAGAGATTCGTCTGCAAGTAAAACTTGTCAGGCTATATGTCGAGGCTACCAACTACAAACGTTGCCTCTGATTCTTCAGTTTCCGTTCAAGTGGTCTTTATCATCATCCGCGCTGCTTGAAGTTTACCTCCAGACGACTTTTGCCTCAAGCTGTACCATCGAAAGTAAATATTGTATGAGCAGGTAAGGCAGCCGTACTCGCAGTTGTTGTGCCACCATCCTCCGTGGTGAGATTTGGCACAGTTACCACGATTTCGATCGCTATCGGCATCGAAGGTTGTGAACTTCATTCCGTTGACGATCGTTTGTGATCCCAATTCATCTGAGGTAAGCGAATCACCGGCAGTCCCATTGTATCCAGAGAGACTGAGGCGGTATTTCTTGCTCTCAGAATCAATGGAAAATTTGGAATAATTCGCGTGGAACCATGTTCCGCTTGCGTAGACCTGTAATAAGAAATGTTTTCCATTCCAATTTTTAGAACTATAATTTCTTATCATTTATCAATTCCTCGCCAGTTGAGAGAATGCATTTTGCGCCTTCAGAGCTTATTGCTACAACGACTTCCTGGTTGGTGCAGGGGCGGATACTGAAATTTTTGAAGGTGGCCAAATTTTTGCTCTTGTGTCGAAACAAAATGTTCTTTGGTCTTTCACCGAAAAATCTGATGACCTTTCTTAATCGTTCTCCCAAAAATTTTTAATTCCGTGACAACTCCGGTAATTGAAGCTGATGACCTTTTTAGAGTCATATGCTACTTTTTATTTCTCTTACCTTTTCCCGCTGCAGTGATTGAGGGCTTGAAAGCCTCAATTGCTGGTGAGGGGCACGTTCTGTGCAAATCTCTGAATGGAAGGGGCATGGCCGGATTGGTCACGGGTTTAATATAATTCTGACGGGAAACCATGCGATCGTATCGATCGTAAAATATTTATCATCACTAAAATTAATCTCACGCAAACTGCACTGACGGCATGCTCCAAGCCGATTTTAAATAACAGTGTTTGAAAGATCAAAAGTCCCTATAGAAACATATCATGTTCCATTAAGCGATGTTTTGTTATGCTGTTAACTAAAAATTGTTCTGTGATACAAATAAACAGTGGATGGCTGCTACGAGCGTTTGCTTTCAACAATCTCCCGAGACTCCCTGCCAATAATTTGAAACTTAACTTCATACGGAAAATTCATTCTAAATGTCAAAGATGTGTTTTTTTCATTGTTCGCGATTATTCATTTGGTTTAACTCTCAACCGTGATTGTAATATTACACCCACAGTTCTACATAGGCTACAACATCGCTTCTGAGTAGTCCCCTTGAAGAAGCGCTATATAAATTCTTGAATGAATAAAGTTGAATGCAGGGTTCTGCTTATTCACGATGGCGAGTGTCGTCAGAAGTGCTGTTCAGAAATGCACGCTTAAGAACTAGGTCTACTAAGAATCTACAGCCTAGTCAAATACTACGATGATTATTTAAGACTAGGTTGTGAAATATTGCAATTTCTATATACCTCTATGCGAAGGGCAAAAGTGGCTCTTCTACATAGACGGTAGATTTTTTCGTTTCCGAGCCAAAACTCTCCTCGTCCTATTTCTCCAAATCCATTCTTATATTCTGCCCAACTTCTGGTGAAGTTCAAAGATCCGTCATAGCGGTACAGCAGGACAATCCAGTCGTTTAAGATTGGTAGAGAACAGGACCATTTCCCAAGCCAATACCAATCTGTAGCTGGAAGGGAATTCCTGTACAAAGAAATGAACGACTTAGAATATAATTATGTTGCAATCAATCATTCTATGACTCTGGCCGCCAGATTCAAATGAGCAGATTGAGAAATGGAACAATTAAAAGTAGATTAGAGGAGAAGATTAGAAGATGGTCAATTTCTGACACAAAGTAGCCTTAAAGATGTCTAAGAGGCATTCCACCAGTAAGTGCAAGCTGAGTGACTCGCTTGTTGACGTCTGGGACCGTATCGTTGCCCTATGACAATCTCGTCAAGATGATGTACTCAATGCGGGCACGGTGCAGACAGGTGATCAAGAATAAAGGGTGGTTCGCCAAATGCTGAGGCATACACTGTCCATAAACTGCCTTTTCCATGCCAACTAAATGACTATGAATCGAAATCAGACCACACGTGACCTGTTTTAAAAGCATACTAATATATTTTTTTACATCAATGGCCGGGGAAGTAAGAACTTACAAATTACGAGATTTGCACGAAGGACAATTATTATCATGGCAACTTCCACGTACAGAATCAGAAAATTAAGTCCAACCCGGAATAAAAGGTTGATTCTAATAGCTCAATGTGTTCTCCATGATACTGCACACAAAAGGTTTTTATTGATCATATGAAAAAACTGAGAATAAGATGCCGCAAAGTCGAAAAATGCGAATTTTCCAGGTACTTTTGCACACCACTGTAAGTTAATTAGCTGAATCATTAATAATACGGACACAATGTATTGTATTTCAGGCGATAAAAAATTAAACACAATATATGTAATTATAGACAGTAGGTCCTAAATAAATGAGGCTATTAAGGCAAAAATTTAAAAAACCGACAAAATGGATATGAAAAACAAAAATAATATAAAAAAATCTGAGAAGATTAAAAATCGATAAAACTTGACGGATGAGGATGAGGATGACGAGGATGAGGATGATGAGGATGACGATGACGGTGGTGAGAATGATGATGATGATGATGATGATGATGATGATGATGATGATGATGATGATGATGATGATGATGATGATGATGATGATGAGCGATTTGAACTTTGTGACTCAGCTACCGTGCCCATAAAATCCAATAAGTAGCGATAATCATTAGTGATTCTTATTTGGGGAAAATATTATATTCCCACAAATAAATCCGCTGATGTGGATGCAATAAAGATCTAAAAAATTGAAATGCATTGTCTCATTCAATAATTATATGATATTACACTTGGAGCTAAAAACGTTAGGAGACTTTGCACAAATAATAGCAATAGGCAATGGCCCTAAGCGTTTGCGCTTACCAGTCATCGGCAAGCCAGAGAGAGGATCGCGTTTCTGAAAGTAACATGTAAATAACATGATAAGGCAATTTGTCTGAAGCTGGTTAAAGATCTCTGCCTGCTCTTCATGAAGTTCACTTCACCTTCTTTCACAGCGTAGACAATAATTATGTTTGCTTACAACTGTCTGACATGGATCGTTGACTGAAATGTAGATGTAATTTAGGGGCCAGGTTGATATAAGCTCTTAGCTTTTTCCGGGCTTCCTGTTGCTCAGAGACCGTTTCTGTATCTACTACTTGTACACATGTCCTTTTTGTTTCTCTGGCAATAAATAAATATATAAATATTTGATAGCAAAATGAAAATTTTAAAACTATAGTTGATCTGATCTATCCGTTACTTTTGGCTCATTTTCGTCGTCAAAGACATTAAAATTTTTACGTTGCTAAGCATATCCGTTTGTCTGCTAAGAGTCGTTTACAGATTTCAGCCAGCCCTCGCCTCATTTAGGCAGAAGCCATTCGAGTTTTATGATTCAACAGCGAGATGTGATGGAGCCGATGTAATTCTAAGAACGTCAGAGGAACTGCTTTCAATGCAACATCTTCAGTAGCGTCAATTAACTGGTCGGTTGGCCTAGGCGCTACTCAATTCTTATTTCTGGCTAGCCACTTATTCGCTTCTCTCTAAGTGGCACTATAAGCTAGGTGAAGTAACTTGTGTAATTACTAGAAAAGACCTATTGTATATGATGATGAAACTAAACTAAACTCCACTAAAGGTGGCTGTATAAGATCTTTATTTTAAAAAAATTCTTGTTTGCCTCCTTTTATGTTCGCTCTCATAATAATCTACACTAACCGAACAGTGACACACGGTAAAATAATAATTTTAAATTTTGAATTATTTTCAAATTCTTCCAGAAACACATGACATTGTAGGCCCACTCCATTATTTTACAGGAAATGAAAATCAATGAACAATCAAACATTGAATTGCGAGTTGGAAAACGTGACAAGACTAAATGTGACTATATTTTCTTGTTGGAACTTGAGTACTTGACATCATAAAATGTGCAGTAACTTACCATCATAAACGTGCACTCGCTGTCGTAAAATACCTTCTGAGGAACGTAACTGAAAAGGTTGCACAGTTGACTCTCAGCGTTGTAGCTGATTTCGATGCATGCACTGAGTCAAAAACATGCATTCTAGGCCACACATCATTTGTGACGACGTGTAAAGACTCCCTATTGCGTCCTCTGGACCGGGACAATAGTCAAACCAGGTATCGGCAACCATGAAATTCTGACTTAACTGCTTTTCACAGAGGACAACACCCGGCTGCATAATTAGCAGATAACTAAACAGCCCGAGCGAGAAAGAGAGAAGAAATTTAGGATGCATTTAGCTATTTCGGATGCTCGTTTAAGTTGGGTGTCTCTTCCCAAACGTTCTGAGTTGAACTGATCTTCTGGCAAATGCCCGGTTGTTATAAATTCAATGGCCGCAATTTTCCTCAGCTGCAGCGTCGATCATGAAGCGACAGCTCGTCGAGTTAAACACCTAGGGCCGCTTATTAACTTTGCATAACAATGTCGAGCACTCATGAGGTTCTAAATGTCATTCTGGAATCTCGTTATGATGCCTTTTGTTGAATTTCTATTGTTTGAACTCAGTATTGTTAATCGGTTCGTCATTTGTCTTTTTGTGTGCACTTTGCCTTTAAAATCGACTCTCGTGGTGATTAATTTGAATATGTATGAAATCGTTTTATGCAATATATTATCAAGCACGTGCGGTCGTTAATATTAATACTCAGGACCCTACTTGTAAATTTTAAGGAGAGTTCACGGCGGCCGAAAAACCCCAGACTTTTGGATCAAATTTTCTGTCGACCTTTGTAAAGCCATCGCCTACTTTTCTGACTTCTTTTACTCGTGATACGTTCACGACAATCCAAAAACGAATATACTTTCCGCCATTTTAGACTATTTTCTCTTCATAATTTCATTTCTCACATTTTTGCATTTAGTTCTTTCTACTTCTTTGTGAGGTGAGTGCACGCCGTATACCCGCGTATACCCTTGTTACATGATGCATAACGACACTGACATATCAAGGATGATTAGTGTCGCCCTCCTTCTTTATCCAGGCCTGGGACTGGCACTGGCAGAGAACAACCAGTGGTGGAGTACCCGCGTATACTCTCTTGTACGGCCCTGATAATTCTATAATACTCTATGTTGAGCAATCCGCTTGATAGACCACAATCGATTACAGTGCACAGTTATGCAATTGAGACAATTCGCAAGAACGCATATAACAGAAGTCATAAATCTTAACTACACTAATAGAACAGACAGCCTGCAATACACGGCGCTAATAGCAGCCTACAAAACACGTACACACTACGAGGGTCCATGCCATTTTGCTATCCAATGCACTACCGCCCACCCCCAGATGCCAATGAGGGCTGCAAACTTCACTTACTTCCAAAGGGCTAATAATTTTACCAGGCATAACAGTACCGTAGCGCTTCACCGAAAAACAGAAGCTTGGGTTAAATGCTGGTGCAGTCTGTACGTGGGAGCTTGCTACGGCGTAATTTTAATTACATATTCTATGCGAAAATCCTTTTTCCAGAACATTAAGCATGTTGCTCATTACCTTATGAGTCATGACAAACTGTATAAATTTATATTGATAATCATGAAATATTTATGATACATTGTGGCGATATCTGCATCTCTGCCCCCCCTCACGTCCCCCACAAATATTTTAAGGGACCGTCTCCCCGTCCTTCCTAAGTGTCAGTCCATGAGCGCAGGGTAATCGGTTGTATTTACATATAGCCTACACGGAAATTGTATGGAAGTTTCGAGTGATTCTACATGAACTGAAACTGTATTTGGTCGCCTAGCACATGTGTCAGAGTGAGACACTGACATTGAACATAGATGTTATTATCTGCGCCTGCTTTTGTTACTACTCTTCGGGCAGAACCTGTGTCGCATAGTTGAATGTGGTTATTATGGACAGGGCGCAAATCGAAAGAGCGCGATCAATAAAGTGCAATCGACAGGGCGAAATTCAATAGAGCGCATGGTCATTGGAGCGCATGGTCGAAAGAGCGAAAAGTCAGATAGATTAAGAGAAATCAAAAGGGTGCAATCATAGTCGCGAACATCGAACGTTCGCAGCGGTTCATTAACAACGGTAGGCCTACATGAAAGAGAAATACGCAAACAAAAGGGCGACACTCAAAATGGCGAGCATCGAACGTTCGTAGTGGTTCAATAACAACGGTAGGCCTACATGAAAGAGAAATATGCAAACAGATGTAGACCTATTATAGAACCATACGTGCAGTTATATGAAAGAAATCTGAGCGATTTCGATTTGCATCTACACGGAAAGAAAACCTACAAGGAACTTGCCAAGCCTATCAAGACCATGGTTGAAGATTGCGGCAACAGCAGCAACATGGAGTATCTCAAATGGATAGCTCATAACCTCAACCTCGACATTTGAGCAGACACTTTCATTCCATTGACTCTTATCATTTGGATTGCAAATAGTACAATGTTTGATTTATTTTTAGAAGATTTCAACCTACGAATCGCCGCTATTGTCACTAGTTTCGTCATAATTGACAATTTATATTCGTGATTCCAAATATTTAAAAGTTCGATATGGTACGACTTCATCATGTAGATCGCCCTTTTGAAGTCGCCCTTTTGATGGTCGCTCTTTCGAAGTCGCCCTTTTGATAGCGAATCATATAAATATACGAGGAGCGTGTTAAATATGGAGGACACACGAATCAGATACAAGGTCTTGCTCCGAGTCACTTATAAGCTCAGGCAGGGCTTAGCGACTAAATACCTCTGCGACTTGATGTCCAAGACTCTTTCTGCAAACATTTCACGCCCTCTTCGTTCTACTGACTGCCTTGATATGCATGTATTTGTACCTCGATCACGCACCTCACTAGCCCAGCATCGAGCTTTTGCCATTGTTGACCCTCGACGTGGATTCCCCTACCTCTGGAATTCGTGACAAGATTCCGGTAAGAAATTCACCTGCATCTTTTCGCTGCTTGAAGACATTTCTCTGTTCACGGGCCTGTCACGCTGAGAGCGCTTCTGAACAGCTCTCCTGTGAGAAGCGCTTCACAGATGTTATGATTTTTATTTGATTAGATCAGATTAGATTAGAAATGCCCAATATATATATATATATATATATATATATATATATATATACACTAATTGGGCTTCCTAAATTGGGCTTCCTAAAGTTCGCTTGTCATCTGTACAATCTGTCTTAAATTCTGCTGCTAGACTTATTGCACGACTTCCTCGATACTCGCACATCTCTACATTCATGACTCATGACCTTCACTGGCTTCCGATCTTTGCCCGAATCAGATACAAAGTCTTGCTTCTAGTTACTAAGTCCCTGCAGGGCTTAGCGCCTAAATACCTGTGTGACTTAATGTGTAAGCCTCTTTCTGCAAGATCTTCACGCCCTCTTCGTTCTGCTGACCGCTTTGATCTATTTGTACCCAGATCACGAACATCATTAACCCAACACCGAGCTTTTGCTATTGTTGGTCCTTTAATTTGGAATCACCTTCCTTCTGAAATTCGTGGCAGGATTCTTGTAGGAAATTCACCTGCATCTTTTCGCTGCTTGAAGACTTTTCTTTTTTCATGGGCCTGTCACGCTGAGAGCGCTTCTGAATAGCTCTGCTGTGAGAAGCGCTTTACAAATGCTTTATTAGATTAGATTAGATTAGATTAGATAGACATATATATATTTCAAAAATAAAATAATTTCATATTTTTACAAGTAACTCTATCACGCTTTCTTTAGCGCCTCCTTTGATAGTGTGCCTAGAACATCGCTGTGAGCCTGTCCTGACCTAACCTTTACTTTCCGTAACTAATGGCTAGTTACAGTATAAGTAGGCCTATCTAAAGTTCTTTAAATTTGTTACGCAAGACAACGACAAAGTGAGACGGAGGGCTAGAATACTAGCCAAAAGTTGCTCGAGTCGGGTGGGCTGTGTACGGGCGAGTTGGGGGTTGGGCGTAGTGGGGTGGGGTGGAGGCTTGGGTGCAGCCGGGAATGGGTGGGTT
Organism: Lumbricus terrestris; assembly: GCA_949752735.1. NCBI lineage: Eukaryota > Metazoa > Annelida > Clitellata > Crassiclitellata > Lumbricidae > Lumbricus > Lumbricus terrestris. The sequence continues at coordinate 44,863,782 of OX457046.1, read as the reverse complement.
TGGTAGGATTCGGCCAGTGTGGTGGTGCAGTGGGACCGGAGTGAAAACAAAGTGAAACATTATATTTTATGAATTTCAGATGTTGAGCATTGTACGGGGTGGGCGGGGTGGCGACGTTGGGAATGGGTGTGGGGTGGGGTAGAGTTGGGGTTAAGATAGGTAGGGCTGGACGGTTTTGGTATAGAGCTGAAGTGGGCCGAATGGCGGGAGGCAAACTGAGGAGGAGTTTTGCTGGACAAACAACTATATTACCCCAGAAGAGTGGGGTTATAGGCTATAGGACGAAGAGGGGGCGGTGTGGGAGGTAATGCTTTGTGGCAGGGTAATGGGGGATGAGGCGGGGATGGCGCAGATTTCGTGGGATACCGCCAGGGTGGTGGTGAGGTGGAACCGGTGCGAAAACAAAGTGAAATATTATTGTTTTCATGAATCTTATATGTTGATAATTTTGTGACTTTGGATTGGCGTAGCGGTAATAATAGTCGTGGCGGTCAACGTGTTAAGGAAGAATCATTTTCGTCAATCCAACTTCTATTTAACCAAAAGTTTTTTCATCAAGTCAATTTCCGATCATGGCTGAATTTGTCTAGTCAAATCCATATCGATTAATATTTAGTGGCCTGTGTCTATCATTCCGCGGTAATGATCGCACGCGGTTTTGAAGGTGCGCGGTTTTGATATGCGCTCTTTTGTGTGCGAGGTTTTTGTGAGCGCTGTTTTGACCGGATACCCTTTTTAGAGTCGCTTGGAAGACGTCAGGCAAGTGTTTTGATACAAAAGATTACACTGCATTCCACATTATAAGCATTTCACTCTGCTTAGATGAATGTGTAGGTTCCATTGTTCTACAAAGTCACGTCTAACTTGCACGTCTCACAATTATGGCCTAATGCACGTTTCAACAAGTCGAGGAGCAAAGTATTCTAAAACATTGAGACATGGAAACATTGGTAACAAAGGTAATATTACTACTGGGGGAACATTCAACACAGATTCAGCTCGAAGGCAAGTAACAAGTGCTTTGTTACAATACATCACACTGCACAAGCGATTCGCGTTGCGCACATTAATGTTGTACATGGCACATGAACACAAATGACTAAATGACAATTTGGACTTGATAAAAATTAAGTCGCCGTCAGTCGGAATTATAGGTAGGCGACAAAGTATTGCCTGAAGCGACTCACCCTGTTTTCTTGTGAGGAGTTCGAGTAGGCCTGGTACATTAATATAAACATCAACTAAAGCTATTATTGTTTGGTCAAATGTTTTGGGTAGTCATTTTTCTGGGTAGAGTTCCCACCCCCAGCCCCTGCGAGATGCCCAGATTAAACATTGAACGTAACCCGATTACCTCCACGATCTCTCAGTCTCAGATATAGAGTAGCCTAGACCCATTGCATTCATGCCTTCTGTATGCGTGTGTCATTTTAATATAAGCTTAGTAGTAAGCTTACTGCTGACACAGCTTCCACAGCAATCTTTGTAGGCTACCGGTACTTCAATTGTAAAATAAATTTAACATAGAGTTCGTATAACATGTTGCTAAATTGTCATGCGATGTAGTCTATTTAGGTTGTATAGCGGCCCCCTCCTGGTTCATCGCGCGCCTAAGCCTTAAACGGCTCTGTTGTATCGATGATTGCATGCAATCTATAATGTGCTTAGTTGCTAGAAAACCGAGAGCCAAACACGATCAGTTCTTGTTTGGAAATTACTCCTAAACTAAAACGATAATAATATGCTTGCCTATACATACTCTACCCCGAATGCTATAGATTTTGTTCCGTGTTGTATCTCACTCGATCTTATGAACAAAGAAATGCTGTGAGCATTCAGACGCGTAACCAGATGTTGCATTCATTCACTCTATAACAATGTACGATGGTCAAAATGCGGTGACGGGGTAGATCGATCAATTTTATAGCTGGGGGTCGTCTCAACTTTCGAAATTTTTATTAGGGGTCGCGCACTTAAATGGTTGAGAACCGCCGCTTTATAGCTTCGTTCATGTAGGCCCTAATGTATGTATGCATGAGCACTTGTTATAGCGCCACTTGCTAGATTACTGCACAGTGGCGCTCATACTACAGCGCGAACACTGAATCGGAGTTTCAGGCCGAAGCGCAAGACCGATTGTAGGTCAGAGGAAATTATATTTCTGTAGGTATACACCCTGTGAAGACGCCTGCTATGTAACGCCTATTTTAGTACAACAAAGAGCACTAATTAAACATTTTTACTTCACATTTACGAAGTTCATCAAGGGGTTGCAGCAGGTCATTTGACCCATCTATCTTAATTTATTCATGCCCTATAACCTGCCAAACCTCTTTGAAAATTTTATTTCTTATTTACATCTAATTACTTCAACCTGTTGAGTGGCCTAACTCCCATGGCCCTGTCGCGACCAACTGAATTGTAAAGCTGGCTCATCATCATCCTTGGCGTTCATATTGATCAGCACCTAAAATGGAAAGTCCATATAGACGAAATAAGTAAAAAAAATTCAAAAAGCATAGGCATTATTAAGAGAGTCTCTTACTTGCTTCCCTCTCATGTGCTTATCAATCTATATTTCACCCTAGTCTATCCATACCTTAGTTACTCTAATTTAATTTGGACTTCTACCTATGATACCCATCTCCATGTTTTAAGGACCTTGCAAAAAAAGCCATACGAGTTATCACTAAATCCACTGTTAATTGTCATACTGGTCCCCTATTTGCTGAGCATAAACTCCTAAATATTAAACAGATTAGATTTGAACAGACATCTCAATTTATGTATCAATACATCAATAACCTCCTCCCTTCTTCCTTTGCTTCCTACTTCTCTCCTGCATTGCATTCTGGACTCACTAGAGGTAATAGAGACTTCAGTATTATTTTTGCTAAAACAAATGTTCGGAAATTTTCCATTAAATTCCAAGGCCCTGTCATATGGAATAAAATTCCGATTCACATTCGTAAGGCTACTAACTTAACTCACTTTAAACACCTGTTACGTGTGTATACATTATCTAATATTTTGTGTTAATAGCATGAGGGGTTACCCATGCTGATGCTGATTTATTTGATTGTTTGATTGCTTTGCTTTTATTTTGTTCTTTCTCTGAATTTTTTCCTGTAGTGTTTACTACATTAGTTTTTCGATATTTTTTTCTTTCTTTCCCTAGTTAAGTAATATCTCTGTAATATCTCCAATACTCCCTTCAGCTTTCACTTTCTCACTTCACTTTGTTAATTAGGCCCCTGCTTAGCGGGACTTGTCCGTTTTGGTGTGCCTATTTGCTCCCTCACTCTTATAACACCTATTCACTTTGAGTATTTTCTTATTGCGAATTATGTTTATACTTTGTTAAACATACATGTACAATTGAATTGTTGGGAACAATAAAAATATGTCTATGTCTATGTCTATGTCTATCATCATCATCATCATCATCATCATCATCATCATCATCATCATCATCATCATCATCATCATCATCATCATCATCATCATCAACCATGGACTCAGTGCCCGTAGGTGTTCGAAGCCTTCTTCACAATGTCTCTCCACTCGAGTCTGTCCTGGACTGAATGACCCAGCCGCTGTAGGTCTTTTCCACACCAGTTCACAATGCCATCCGTCCAATCTCGATGCGGTCTTTCTCTTTTGTTGTTGCCCTCCAATGTTCCATTGTTCCGAACATCAGAGTCTTAATCTTTCTATAATCTTTCATTCTGCAGATAGTAATAATGTCCGAACAGTTTCAGTTTTCGTTTTATAGCTTTCTGCTTTAGGGTCTCAGGTATATCCACCTTTTTGTATACTAATACTAATCTTCTGTGTCCATCCTATCTTGAGGATAGGATGGACACAGAAGATCAGCAACGAATAAGTATAAAAAGCTGGCTCGCTGCACATGAAACTTGGAGCCGAAACAGGTCGATAATTATATAATACACAGAAGTGGAACATGGCGAATTGGTCGATATCAGTAACAAAGACATGCTTGTGAAAGGTCTAACCTGCGGATTCGCCGATAACAAGCTCAGCTTTCACCAGTGTCGCAAAACGTCATAACACGGATGCTGTAAAATAAGGTTTATTACGATTTATTCGCTGCTCTCTTTTTGCTTGTTAACTCTCGCGCTACGTCGACCGGTTATTCTGTCAATAAAACGAAAATATAGGCCTACAGTTACTGTAGGCCTATATTTTCCTACAGTAGGCATAGATTATGGTTTATTGCTGTCACTGTTTCAGGTTCATAACCACGCCTGCCTGTCTGAGCATGGTGCACAACAGTGCTAAAAGTGTGGAAAAATAAGTGCCTGGACGCCCGTTACCTTTCCAAAAGAAGTGCCTGGACGCCCCTTACCTTTCCAGTCAGTGCTGGCCAATAAGTGGCTGGACGGCGTTCAGATTTTAAAATAAGTGCATGGACGCCGTCCATGACCGTCCAGGCACACTTTAAGCCCTGGTGCACAATCGTGTTAGTCGTTATACATTGTTGTGAATTCCTTAATTGTTTGCCATCTGCGTGTATGGATGTTCATATACGACTACTTGGTTTGCCAGGTTTTGACAAAGACAATTCACGGAAAATCTCTGTGCTCAAACCTGAAAAGACCTAACAATGCATCATGTAATTAATCCTGGAATTTGGTCTTCACGCTTCGTCAAATTATTCCCCGTCACAGAAGATATGTTGTCCAGTTTAGTATTTCTGGTGGCTTAGCAACTCGGGGTGTCAGCATCCGTAGTCACATTAAGGGAACAGAGGATGAGTTCCAAGTGATCGCCTTCGTTCAAAATACCGGACGAATTGATTTTTGCACTGAAAGCGCAAACATAATTTCCGCTGCATCAGACACTAATGCGCAACGCTGTACAGTTAAATCACACAAGCCCCTGCAAGTCTTGATATGTTTTGTGCAGATGAAGCGTTGCTATGATTAGGCTACTGGAAAACATACAAGCACTCATTAGCCTAATAAACCTGCTCTTGAACATTATTTAGATCTAACAAAGGATGGCAGGACGTAATTTTTGACTTACACCTAGTTCTTGTATGCTCGACATAATCATAGCAATTTGCCAGATCCTTAGTGGCATAGAAACTGATTAACATCAGAATCGAATTGGAATCCTAAAGTAATTAAACAACTAATCAGGTTTTTTCTGATGATAATCATTAAACTGATTATCATGGTCGCAGTCTCAATACAGTTTTAATTTAGTTTGACAATGAAGAATTATATGGACTCTTGGCTCTTGTTGCCCTTATTGCTGTCTCTGAAGTGAAGAGCCGTAAAGCAGATGAAACATTCCGCCGTCCTACTATAAAACTCAATGGATCGTAACTGCAATGTTGATACTGTGGGGCGCGGTGGTGTAGTGGTGGCGTCGTCGCCTTGAATCCGGAAGGTTCGAGGTTCGAATCCACTTCGCCGCGTAAGGACCTTGGTCAAGTCCTTCACTCACAATTGCTCAGCGCTTCGGCGTGAAACTCCGATGCAGTGTCCGCTCTGCATTCGGGAGCACCTCTGAGTAAGAGAGAGAGCTTGAAGGGGCGCTATAACAAGTGCACATACAAACTGCCGCTGAAAAGCGTCGGTCTAGAACAGGGGTGTCCAACCTTTTCAGGCAGAGGGCCACATGGCCAATTTTCTAAGACTCGGAGGGCCAAAGTCTCCAAAGATATAATTTCGTAAAAGCAAGCAAGTCTATTCGCCTTCTTGGTCTCATTGACTTACGAGTATGTCATATATTTATAATTTTATAGTGACATAATTATACATATATTCACATTGCAGTCATAACTGTTCAGAGACTTCATAACATCTTTCTTGATTCTTGAATAGCTTCTTTGTGTTAATGAGATATTTGGCATTGTTTTTGTTTACACAAATATTCTATATCAGCATCAACTGTTGATGCAGCTATTCTAAGTAGTCCAGTTAAGTGTCCATCGGTTAGAACTGATCTTGATTCTGTTTTAATATTGGCCATTCTTGAGAACAGTTGTTCACAACAATATGAACTGCCAAACAGTGCAATATATCTAAGTGCAAGATTAGACAGATTTGGAAAAGTCTCTGGAGACACATACTGTCTGTAAAATGTTAATAAGGAATCACACTTATGAGTCATTACCAAAGAGCTATTACATTTACTGAAAACTTCATGTTAGGTGAAGCAAGGAATTATGGGAGATTCAGAGACCGCACTTGGCTATTAGTATGCGGTTCATAATTTTAGTCTTAAGACTTAGGACATGAAAAATTGCAATATTTAGGAATTTTAGGCCCTAAATTTTAGGCTTCTCAGGAAGTCTTGGCGGGCCGGATGGAACCAGTCGGCGGGCCGGATCATGGCCCGCGGGCCGCGGGTTGGACAGCCCTGGTCTAGAACATCCGTGGACTGTTTAGCTGTCGTATCTATTGGCGCTGAATCAGCCTATGCAGCAACAAGCGCACTGAATATAATATACATGTAGCAGCCTGTCATTTGCCATACGGTCAGTTCAACTCTCACCGCCTTTGGAAGAGACATTCAACTTGGCAGATCATCAGACACAACTATGCATCGTAAATTGCTTCACGCCTTTTCGGTCAGATTGGTTGTTTACCTGGTAATCATGCAGCCATCTGTTTTCCGATGTGAAAATCTTTTAAGTCAATATTTCGCGGTCGCCGATTCCTGTCCAGCTCCAGAATACGCGATACGAAGTTTTCAAGCAGTGTCACGGTTGAAGTGTGCCGCAGAATGCAACTTCTCACCTGAGTGCAATCTATTCAGCTACTACAAAACAAGCCGATTGTGTTATTTCTACAGTTTCGCACCGTTGAAAACACATTACGACAGTGACTGCAAACTTATGATGGTAAGTTCCACGTTTTGGTTAGTCCCGAATTTAGAAATTTCAATTCGCTGCTGGATTGCTAAGAAGTTTTTTTTTACGCTTTAGATTGATATTTCGCAACATTAAATCACTCCACAAAGATTTAGCAATAATTTATTTCACTTAATAATTTATTTCACAGTTTTAAATCATTGTCCTAAGTCACATTACAGTTACCATAGACTATAAAAAATTAGCCGGAAGTTAAGTACGACGGTTCTCAGTGGAGTCCTGTAGCGGCACCTTCAGCCTTTGGCCTGTTGTTTATTTCAAGTATTTTCTAACGACTGCATAATTCGCATACAACTCCACAAATATCACTTAGTTTCACTTCCATAGAAATAGCCAAGCGACGAGCCTAAGCCAAGAACTGAGTACCGGAAAATCGGAAGCAGTCCAACTCCAGTTCTTAGAATCACATTCCATCCATGGAATCTCGTTTCTTAGTGGCATCATACCCCTCAACAGTCTCTGCCTCTCTGCCCAGATGAGACGAGAGTTGGCTGCAAAGAGTAAAAAAACAATTAGAAGTCACGAAGCACTCCTTAGTGACATAAGAAATGTGGGTATCCATATTAATCATAGGCGTAAAGGACATTTCGGCGGTGAGGGGTGGGCAAAGATTTTACTTTTGCCTGAAAAGTACACTTTACTTTTTTGGTGGACCGCGAGTCGCCGACATTTTTCATCGACCAATTTTCCGAAGACCTTTTTAAAGTCATCCTACCAAAATCTTACGATATTCTCGTCCCAAAAATCTGATGACTTTTTAAATTTCCAGAAAACATAGCTGTTTTACCACTGTGTGCTCAAAAAAGTCCTCCCGCACCTTTTTGCTCAAAAAAGGTTTTCCGCCCATGCCTGTTTTGCCCGAAAAACACATGTACATCTGCCCGAAATTTGGGGGTGGGGCATTTACCTTCCTGAACTCCGCCTCCTAAGCCTATACTTTTAATATCTTAAGATAGTAACTGGGGGGGGAATACAGCACTTTGTAGAATGTGTCAAATTGATATAATATAATGTTGAGTAATCTGCAAAAGTGGGTCTAATTGCTCTTAAAATAAAAAAGACATAAGACATTTGTCTGCAACTGTTGAATGAGATCTTCATTCTCTTTAAGTAATGTTTTACTTTTAGAAACTGGATCCTATCACTGATTTGCCGATCGCTGGTAAGTGATAATGCCCATAAAAAAGACATTTCGCACAAATGTTTTGATAATTTCAGGCTTAGTTGTAAAATCAAAAGTATTGCGAGAATCAAGTCATTCGAGTATTTTTAGCTTCGTAGACCAAGACCCAATTGATTTGGTTTGGAACAAAGCAACAATTACATAAACTTGATCTTCAATTACTGGCCACATTATTCAATGACCTCACCTTTTCGTCACTTGACAGTGCTCTGACATATACTGAACACCTGTCACTTTTGACCCGTTCCTGTTATTACCCCTTGAGACGACTTCGGGCAATTAGAAGATCGGTGTCCTCCAAGGTCTTTACGACTCTGGTACATGCACTACAAATTGTACATGCCTTTATCTCCTCACGAATTGACTGTAACTCCCTACTAAATGGGCTTCTTGAGGTTCACTTGTCATCTGTACAATCTGCCCTAAATTCTGCTGCTAGACTTATCGCACGACTTCCTCGATACTCGCACATTTCTACATACATGACTCGTGACCTTCACTGGCTTCCGATCTAGGGTAGATATAGGGTCATGTTCCTAGTTACTAAGTCCTTGCAGGGCTTAGCGCCTAAACACCTGTGCGACTTAATCTGAATCAACGACGTGGGATAATTAATTGCTTGCAACATAATCATTTCTTTAGCGTTCTTTTCTTGTCCAGGAATTCCACTTCCAGTTGTAAACGACTGGATAACCATAATGAGACGTTTTGACGGATCCTTGAACTTCAACCGAAACTGGATCGAATATAGGAATGGATTTGGAGATTCTGAAGGAGGCGAATTTTGGCTCGGAAATGAAAAGATCCATCTTCTGACCAACAGCTCCGATTATGATCTTCGCATAGAGGTATTTCTAAAATAATACATCAATATTAAACTTACCTTATTATCGCAATATTTCGGTATTAGAATGGTAGTGTGGTAGAACTAGAAGGGTAAATGCATCACCGCATCACTGAACTCAGAGAATATTGGGCGCTCATAAATAATAATCGGTTCCCTGCACTTTGCTTTCGATATGTGGAATTTAACGACAACGGTTCAGAGCAGAATAATAAATTTTATCGGTTCTGTTGGATGAATTGCATTTTATTTAGCTTTGTCGTTA